>CAUYUJ010005836.1:388615-391115 GCA_963575745.1 Prorocentrum cordatum
ACTACGACTACTACGGCTACTACGGCTACTACGGCTACTACTACTACTACTACTATTACTACTACTACTACTACTACTACTACTACAACGAGCACGACTACTACTACTACTACTACTACTACTACTACTACTACTACTAATTCTACTACAACTACGGCCACGACTACTACTACGATCGCGACTACGAATAATACTACTACGGCGACGACGACTACTACGACTACGGCTACGACTACGACGACGACTACTACTACTACTACTACTACTACTACTACTACTACGACTACTACTACCACTACTACTACTACGCCGACTGCTACTACGACTACGACCCTGACTACAACAACGACTACCACGACTACTCATACTACTAACCCTGGCAAGCAAACAGTAAACCCCCCGGCGATATCGCTAGCACAGAAAATAAAATAAATAATTATTTTGGGCGGCGCCCTCCGGCGATATCGTTAGCACATAAAAAAATAAATAAAATAATTAATTAATTAATTTGCCCCCCCGGGCCCGAAGCTGGCGGCAACGCGAGGCGACAGCCTGAAGAACCAACGCGCACGAACGCTTGCCAATGCATTCCCGCCTTGCTAGAACACTGGGAAACTGACGCGCATCGGAAATCAAAGGTAATCAAAAATGACAAACAATGAAATCACCGCAAGCAACTATACTTGAAAGGACCCCCGAAAGGAATCCCAGAGGAATCTCAGAACCAGGCCCACGCAGAATCTCAAAGGATCCCTATTGGAAATTCAAAGTAATCTCAAAGGAACCCCACAGAAATCGCAAAGGGATCTCAGCGGCAGCTCAAACGAACCACGAAGGAATCTAAGGAATCTGGAAAACGCGGGCTCGCGTGGACATAAGCAAACCCTATTGCGGCCGCAATCGGGAAATTGTTTTTTTTCACGGGGTCCTATGGGAGAGTCCACGGAGGGATATCGCAGACGGATTCCGCGAACCCCCCCCGCGATATATTAGCACATTTATTGAAAATAAAATAATCCACAGGCACCGGAGGTCGATGTGATGCTCCCTTCAGGGATTGTCGAAGGAATATCAGAGGAACTTGAAAGAACCCCCAAAGGAATCCCATAAGAATATCACAAGGAATCGCACGCATGATATCGAAGGAACCAATGGAAGTTCAAAGCAATCTCAAAGGAGCCCAACAGAAATGTCAAAGGCATCTCAGCGGCAGCTCAAACGAACCACAAAGGAATCTAAGAAATTTGGAAAACGCGGGCTCGCGTGGACATAAGCAATCCCTATTGCGACCGCACTAAGGAAATTTACTCTTTCAGGGGATCCTATGGGAGAGTCCACGGAGAGATTTCGCAGACGCATTCCGCGAACCCCCCCGCGATATGTTAGCACATTTATTACAAATAAAATAATCCACCGGCCCCGGATGTCGATGTGATGCTCTCTTGAGCAATGGGGCATCAAAGGGATATGACCGGAGCCTCAAGGGACCCCCAGAATAACATCAAAGGAACACCAGAGGAGTCTCAAAGGAGTTCCAAAATAATCACACATTGATTCTTTCAGGGGATCCTATGGGAGAGTCCACGGAGAGATTTCGCAGACGCATTCCGCGAACCCCCCCGCGATATGTTAGCACATTTATTAAAAATAAAATAATCCACCGGCCCCGGATGGGGCATCAAAGGGATATGACCGGAGCCTCAAGGGACCCTCAGAATAACATAACATCAAAGGAACACCAGAGGAGTCTCAAATGAGCCCCAAAATAATCACAATGGAAACGGCAAGGGATCTCAAAAGAAGCCAATCGGAGTATCAGAGGAATCTCTGAGGAATCTCACAGAAACGCACAGAATCACAGGAAGCGACTCTGGGCAGGTGTGCCTTGTCGCTAGGCTCTGGACTACAAGGGGACCGGGCATTCAGAGGCTTGTGGAGGCCTTTCTGGATGCCTCCTGGGAACCTCCGGGGACCTCCCCTCCGCGGACCTCCGGTGACCTGCGGGGGATATCGCTTCCGCCCCGGCCCCGGTGCCGGAAGCGTTATAATTTCCTCTGATGAAGGGGGGGGGGGGGGGGAAGGGGGTTTACTGATTGCTTCCCAGGGTTACGACTGCGACTACTAGTACTACCACCCACTACTACGACTACTACTTCTACTACCACGACTGCAACTACTACTACGACTACTACGACTACTACGACTACGACTACGACCTTCTACGGCTACGACTACGACTACGTCTACTACAACAACGACGACTTATACCACTACGAATACGACTACGACGACTGCGGCTACTACACTACTGCTGCTCCTAGTACTACTACTACTGCTGCTACTAAAACTACGACTGCTACTACTACTACTACTACTACTGCTACTACTAAAACTACTACTACTACTACTACTTCGACTACGACTACTACTACCACTACTACTGCTAGTACGACCACAACTACTAAAAATACTACTACCACTACTACTACGACTAAAACTA
>CAUYUJ010005836.1:406115-536115 GCA_963575745.1 Prorocentrum cordatum
GCTACGGCCACGACTACGCCTTCCACCAATACTACCAATACTACAACTACTACGACTACTGTTGCTACGACTCGTAATGCTACTACTACTACTGCTACTACTACGGCTACTACTACTACTACGACTACTACTACTGCTACTACTACTGCTACTACTACTACTGCTACTACAACTACTGCTAGTACTACGACTACGACTGCTGAGACTACGGTTACGACTACGCCTGCGATTTCTACCCGCACCACCACCACCACCACTACTACGACTACCATTACTACTACTACTACTACTGCTACTACTACGACGGCCTACTACTACTACTACTACTACTACCACTACTATACGACTACTAGCTACAACACTACTACTACTACTACTACTAGTACTACTACTACTGACTACTGCTACTACTACTATACTACTACTACTACTACTACTACTACTACTACTACTACTACTACTACTACTACTACTACTACTCTCTAGTCATCTTCTACTACTACTACTACTACTACTACTACTACTACGACTACGACTGCTACTACGAATACTACTACTACTACTACCACTACTACTACTACTACTACTACCACCGCCACGACTACTACTACGACTACAACTACGAGCGCGGCTAAGAGTTCAACCATTACGGCGACTACTACTACTACAACCACTACTACTACTACTACTACCACTACTACTACTACTACTACTACTACTACATAGCTAAAAAAAAAACTAAACTACTACTACTACTCTATACTACTACTTCTATCTGAATATCCCACGACTATTTATCACGCACTACAACTACTGCACTCCAACTATCCCTACGACAAAACTACGAACGCCACCAACCACTACTACTACTCTATACTACTACTACTACGACTACTGTCGATGACTAATGCTGTTACTACTCCTGCTCCGAAGCTACTACGAACACTACTACTACACTAACTACTACTACGAACTACTACTACTACTACTACGTACTACTACGACTACGACCTACGACTACTACGACTACTACTGCTAACGACTCCTACTACTACTGATAACTACTATCAACTACTACTACTACTATTTATACTGCTACGACGACTACTACTACCAACGCACTGCTACTACTGCCACTACCACTACTACTACTACTACCACTACTACTACTACTACTACTACTACTACTACTACTACTACTACTGCTACTACTACTACTACTACGACTACGACTACGACTACGACTACTACTACTACTACTACTACTACTCCTGATACTGCTACTGCTACTGCTACTGTTACTCCTACCTTGCGTACGACAACACTACTACTACTACTACCACTACTACTACTACTACTACTACTACTACTACTACTACTACTACTACTACTACTACTACTACTACTACGACTACTACTACTACTATTACTACTACTAATACTACTACTACTACTACTACTACTACTACTACTACTACTACTACTACTACTACTACTACTACTACTACTACTACTACTACTACTACTACTACTACTACTACTACTACTACTACTACTACTACTACTACTACTACTACTACTACTACTACTACTACTACTACTACTACTACTACTACTACTACTACTACTACTACTACTACTACTACTACTACTACGGCTACGACCACGACTACCACAACTACTACTACTACTACTACTACTACTACCACTACGTCTACTGCTACTACTACGACTACTGCTACTACTATTAGTACTACTGCGACTACGACTACGACTACGACTACTAGTACTAGTAGTACTACTATTGATATTACTACTACTGCTACTACTACTACTACCACTACTACTACTACTACTACTACTACGACTACTACTACTACTACTACTACTACTACTACTACTGCTACTACTACTACTACGACTACGACTACCACTGCTACTACTACTAGGTGCAACTATTATTACTACTACTACTACTACTACTACTACTACTACCACAACTACTATTACTACTACTACAACTACAACTACAACAACTACTACTACTACTACTACTACGACTAATACTGCTACTACGACTACTACTACTACTACTACTACCACTACTACTACTATTTCTTCTTCTTCTTCTACGACTGCTGCTACTACTACCACTACTACTACGACTACAACTACGACTACGACTACTATTATTACTACTCAATATTCTTCTACTACTACTCGTACTAGGGTTACTACTGCTACTACTACTACTACTACTACTACTACTACTACTACTACGATTACTATTACTACGACTTCTACTACTAAGACTCATGAGCGAAAAACAAACAGCCAACGCGGATAAGAAAGATTGACGATCAGGACGCAAGGGCCTTGCAAGGCCATGTCGACACGTTTTTCGAGCGGGGCGCGACCAGCGAAAGTGGCCAAGGACGGGCCCAAAGGGGAACATACAAGCGCAACCTTGAAACGGCGCTCAATATCTTGGACTGTATCCGGCGCGGGCATGTCTGGGGTTAGAGGAGAGAGGCGGAAGAAGCAGCACCGTTCCCTCTTCGTCACGCTGTTGGGAGAAGCGCCAGGCCGCCAGAGCAGTAGGCGTTTGGTGCATGCGCCCGATTCCCCCCCCCGCGTTGCCAAGAGCAGGGGCAAGAAATCGGACCCAAATATCCCACATGTTATGCTACGCCGAATACGGGTCTGCGATGCTTTGCCTTCCTCGGTGGCCAGTCCCTGCCTCTGGTCCGCAACACCACGCTCCAAGCACCACTCTCGTCTGCGAGCGGGCAAAGCACGCGCGGACCGCAACGACGTCAGAGCCCCCGGGTGCACGAAGTCCAGCACCAGCAGTGCTGGTCCTCGACGGCGGGAAAGAGGCCAGGACCCTCCTGTTCCTCCACCCCCTGCTCCGCGTTCCCCTCCTTCCCACCCACCTCATCCTCATCCACTTCCACGCGGCAATTCCACATCGACCCATCCACCTCGGCCAACTTCCACGTCTACCCACAATCGAGGCATTACCAGAAGGAAGAACGCTAAATAAGGAACGAAGCCCTAATTGGGCACCAACAGCGCCTGGGTGCACGACGAGGGCTAAAGGAACATCCATGGAATGAAACAAGGAACAACGAACCCCCTTTTCTGAACCCAAAGCGGTTCTCATTTAACGTATTGACTGTACACTCAGCCACGCGCACACAAACACATGCAAACACGCACATTCATGAACGCACACACACACACTTCTCTCCTCCAGCGGCGAAGACGGACGGCGCTGTCGCGAGAGCCAAGCAGTGATGTCATCGAGCAAATTGCATCCCGCCATGTGGATGAGACACAAGCAAGGATGACAGGGGATATGTCTACCCCTATCCCAAGATTCGTGGGGGTTCGACTGGACCCAAAATTTGGGGCCCACCACTGGGATGTCCGGTGCCATGAGGCGGGGGACAGTACATGACTGGGACGCGGCCCGCAAAAACGCACACATGTGTCAAGCCGGCGGCGCAGAGGATTCTCAGGCGCAGACGGCAGATGGAAATGCAAATTGCGATCGATCATTGTCGAAGGCAGAATGTACGAGACGTCGCACACTGACAAACATACACGCACACCTCCAACCGCGAGGTGACGGTACCGTCGCGAAGCGATAGTCCGGAACATACCTGGAAGGACTTACACCTGGCGCAGCAAGTGGGTGCAATGGGCGTGGCAAGGGCACGCAGAAATAACCGTGGCGGGCACGCACGTGGAAGATCCCGGAAACTGGCCATGCAGGTGCAGAAAAGTCGAACCGCCAGGCGAGCTGGTGGGCAGGCACACGCACACACACACACACACACACACACACACACACACACACACACACACACACACACACACACACACACACACACACACACACACACACACACACACACACGCACACACACACACACACACGCACGCACGCACGCACGCACGCACGCACGCACGCACGCTCACTTTTTTCGGTCGCGGCCTTGCGCGCAGCGACGAGGCGGAACGAGTCGAGCAGACGCTACAGTGCTAACGCGCGCGGCAGGGCGGCACTCAGACGCGGGACCACTTTGGATCGATCGCACACACACACACACACTCACTGACCCACACACGCACACTCTCTCTCTCTCTCTCTCACACACACACACACACTCACGCACTATTTCCTCGGCACTCCGTCGCTCTTCGCCTCATTCTTTGTCTGGCGACCGCGATCTCTCCCGAGCGTGCAGACACACAGAAGGAGCGGCTCTCCTGATTCGCTGATTACCTGAGCACCGCCAACCCTTTGGGAGGGGACCTCATGAGACTAGGGATAGGGAGTCAGTTTTGCCGAGATGCGTCGAATCAAACCACCCATCCTCTTGTCTCGAATGCCTGGACGGGGATCTGAGTGAGGCGACGCCTTCATTGTGTTCTTCGGGTTCGAATAGGAGATCGACTACAGAATTGATGTATCCCAACATTGCTTTTTCGTGGAATATACGCACAAATACGCAGCAAGCTTCATAGGTCTACGCATACTCTGTGCTTGGTTTTGTAGATTCGATGCAAAGCAACTGGGGCAAATCCGCCAAACACTTTAGGGCCATCGGCGTGTGAGATGCTTCCCACTCCCCAAACCCCTCCCCCTAGGACCTGGTCCGGTCGGTTTAGAAGGGGGGGGGGGTCCGGCCGGCCCCGGCTGAACGCGCCACGGGCCTCACGACGGGCCATGACGGCCCCAAGAGGCCCACAAGATGGTAGAGGGCCCCGAGTCGCCGATGGATCGTTCCAAGACGCCCAAGATGGCCCCCAGACGGCCCAAGAGGCCCCTGAGACGCCTCAAGTGGCCCCCAAGAGGCGTCCCACGAGGGCTCCCAGGAGCAACAATCGTCCCATTCCCTAAGGGAAACGTATGACTTTACCACATTCGCCTCTTGGGCTTTCATAACGTCGAAGACGGCCCAAGAGGCCTTCAAGATCGCTCCAAGAAAGGCTTCAAGACGGCCCAAGAGGGCCCCAAGACGGCCCAAGAGGCCCCCAAGACGGCTCCAGGAGGGGGCCAAGGAGGGGGGCCCGAACGGAAATTTCGAGCCCTCGGCCCCAAGAAGCATCCAGGAAGCCCCATGAGGCCCCCAAGAAGGCCCCAAGATGCTCCAAGAGGCCCACCAGAAGCCCAAAAGAGGCCCCAAGAGGCCCCAAGCCCCCCGAAGGCCTGAAAAGTGCTGCCAGGAGCTCCCCAAGGAGTCGGCGGTGCGGCGTACGCCCAAGAATCAGCTCTGTGGTCGACCGCCTACTCGAAGGAGTAGGGGCTCCATTATTGTGCATGGCTCCCACAGCAGGTCCCTGGCGGCCGCGATCGCCAGGGGCCTGCCCCCTAGCAGCGACTGGCTGCCCAACAGGGCGCCCGAGTCGCCAAGGACGTCTGGGCCCCTCCTTAGGGGCCCCGTAGATGGGGTCCGAGTAGATGGGGTCATGCATTCCAGACCCCTTCAGGGCATGAAAACATCATGGAGGGAGGCTCTTGGGCGTTTTCGGCCTCCAGGGCCATCGCTGGGCCTCGGAGCCGTCTAAAAACGACTCGGGATGAAAAACCGATTTCGGGGAAGGGGTCGAGACCTCTGGGGGTCGCGTCATGTGACAATCATGACGTCGGGGGTCTGGGATAGGCGATGCATCGGCGATGTCGGCGATGCATCAGCGAAGCATCGGCGACGCCTGCGTGGAGAAAATCGGGGCTCCGCATCGCGCCGCCTCGCCGATGCATCGGCAATGCGGCGCGATCCTCCGACCCCATCTGCTCCTGCCCCATCTGGGAGGGCTCGACTCAGATCCCCTCCAGCGCAGGCTGCATGAATCCCGGAGCCGTCGCAGCACCGTCGACTCGGGGGCGCGCAGAGATGGATTAGCGATCCATGGATTTGGCGCGCGAGCGCCAAATCCATGGATCGGGGGAGGTGCCCTCGCCAAAATGCGGTCGGTGCCACCTCGGTCGGCGGCGGAAATCCGCGATTCCCGAAGGGAACGGGACCCGTCGCTAATCCGTGCACGCCCCCTTGACCCATGTTTGCGATCGCCCGAGTCGACGCTTCGCTCCGAGGCCCTCCCCCCGGGCCGTGGTCCCCCTGCACAGCAGGAAGCCGCGTCCGAAGCTTCTGCATGCCAGCTCGGCGGGCTGGCTGCCCCGACGCCCCCTCGTCGTGAAGGCATCGCGACGGAGGACTGCTCGCTGTTCTCATTCACTGGGAAGGCCCTCACGGGGCCTCGGGAATTGTCGCCAAAAACGGCTCATGATTATAGGGAGCCTACAAAAGACGTACGCGCCCAACTATGTACATGAACAAGGCCCCTCGATCCGCGAGACCGGCTGCGTTATGCGAACATTTGCGCAATGCGTACTCTCGAAACCAGCGTGGATTCATGTACGTACATCCTTCTGTCGCTCCTGAGCGGCCCGCCCCATGGGAAACCGTCCAGACCACGTTACGAAAACAACTCACGACGTCGCGGGTCTGCGTGGTGGGCTCGAGCATCGCTCCACCGGTCCCCGTCCCCACCGGCATGGCCTTGGCCGCACTGGCCGTGCTGCTTCCTTCGGGCCTCGCGGGGCCCATCCCTCCCTGGGGGACAGGCTGGTGTCAGATCGGGCACGTCCAACTACAGGCGGATTTTGAAAGAAACGCGAAAGGCAGTCAAACAAACGCCTTTGTGTGATGGTAAGAGCAAAATCATCACCAGACTATGTTTCGAGTGTTCTTGGATGTTCTTCCTGTAGAGGGGCATGCCCGACTTAAGGCTAGTGGGTCTGAGATACACTGGCCCAGTGGGGCTAGGGATCGGTCTGACGATGCCGACGGCTGGTTGGCGGTGTGCCCCGAGCACGCCAGCCCAGCCAACCAGCCCGTCAGTCAGCCTTGGGGAAACCAGAAGGTACCGATAGCGCTACTTCCTCTGAAGCCGATGCTACCCAGACCCCCGACGTCATGACTTTTTCACAGCGTCGACCTCCTGAGGTCTCGGCATATTCCCGGGGACTGGTTTCTCGTCCTGCGTCGGTTTTGGGCGGCCCCCAGGCCTTGAAGGGCCCCCAGAGGCCGAACATAGAGAAAGATCCGCAGTCGTAGTTTTGTCATGGCTCGAGCGGGTCTGGGTTCGGGCTTATCTACTGACCTGGATCAATGTAGACCCGGTTCAGTCAGGCGTTTCAAAATTCTGCAGAATCCTGGATCCTGCATGCTAACCTGTTTTTTCACGGAACGTACCGAAGACTTATAGCTGCGCCGCAGAATGAGATGGAGGGTCGACTGAAAGTGGTCGAACCGCTTGCGCCCGCATGCAGTTCTCCAGACCAGCCGTGACACCAAAACACAAGACAGGCACCTCGAGACAGGCCGAAAAACCAAAGGCAACCCTGCACGCTAACCTGGGTCAGTGCAACTATGGAGCTGCAGGATCCTGCAAGATCTGGCGATCTAACTGACCCCCGCTTGCATTGAACCCCGTCCCCAGACCCCCGACATCTATTTTTTCTCATCACGTCGACCCCCAGAGGTCTCGACCCCTTACCCGGGACGGGCTTCTCGTCCCGAATCGTTGTTTGACGGTCCCGAGGCCCAGCGAGCCTGGAAATCCGCCGACCCTGTCGGCGTGTGTGAGGGGTTTCTCCGTTCGACTCGTCGTCTCCGTCGTCTCCGTCCTCCCCCTCCCAGGGCTTTCCTCCTCAAGCGCGCTATCCAAAGCGAAATTAAACGACGTCGTAATGGAGTCGAAGGGAAGCGCCTTCCCTTGGATCCCTTCCCCGCAGGGGGGGGGGGAGAAAAGAAGGGAGGGGGGGAGGGGGTGGGGAGGGGGGGGGGGGCCGGATACGACCGCCCGCCGGGGCGCCACTTGATCCCCTCGAGCGAGCACGCACGGGATGAACTTCCTCCCCTCCAGTCCTCCTCCTCCTCCTTTTCTCCCTCCTCTCTCCTCCTCTCCACCTCCTCCTCCGCCTGCTCCTCTCCTCCTCTCCTCCTCCTCCTCCTACCTCCCCATCCTCCCATCGCACCTCTCCTCTCTCACCCAGAGGCGTCCCGGGAGCGGGCTCCGAGTCAAAATACCACCCCCCTAGGGCGCATTTTCCTCGAGCGGGCACGCCCGAGATGCACTACTTCCTTTTCCGGGAGCACGTCCAAAGTCAGAGTATCACACTCCCGGGACGCACCTTCTTCGAGCGGGCACACAAAGGATGCACTTCCTCCTCCTCCTCCTCCTCCTCCTCGTCCTCCTCCTCCTCCTCCTTCTCCTCTCCTCCTCCTCCTCCTCCTCCTCCTCCTCCTCCTTGCTCCTCCTCTTCTCTCCTCCTCCACCCCTCCTCCGCTTCCTCCCCCCACTCCAAGCCCTTTCGATCAGGGTCGGCGGCACCGTCCGAGGCCTCTCCAATAGCGAAAAACCTTTCTAATGGGCCTGCTTTTCCACCACCACCACCACCACCACCACCACCACCACCACCACCACCACCACACCACCACCAACCACCAACACCATACGTTGCGAGGGGGGTCCACCTCCTCCTGCTCTGATCCTCCTCCTCCTCCTCCTCCTCCTCCTCCTCCTCCTCCTCCTCCTCCTCTTCGTCCACTTCGTCCTCCACCTCCCCCCCCCCTCCAACTTATGGTGGTGGTGGTGGAAAACAGGCCCATCACTTCCGTCGTGATTTTTGTCACAGCGCGAGGGGGTCTGGGCTGTTTGCATTGACCCCCGACTCTTGAGCCCCAGTTCAGCCTGGCGGCCTGGCGGGCAGAAACAGGGCGCGAGGATGCACGAAGCGGCGCTTTGGGGAGAAGCAGGCCGCCGGTCCTGAGCGCGCGGGGCTCCGGGGCGGCGACGCCGCGCCCGGGTGGGTGGGGTCCGAGGCGGGCGGCGGCAAGCCACAGCGAGCCAGCCCAGAGGGCGGCGCGGAGGGGCCGGGGCGTCCGGGCGACCTGCGCGGGGGACGACGACGACGACGACGACGACGACGACGACGACGACGACGACGACGACGACGACGACGACGACAACGGCGACGACGGCGGCGACGACGGCGGCGACGACGACGACGGCGACGGCGACGGCGACGGCGACGGCGACGGCGACGGCGACGGCGACGGCGACGACGGCGACGGCGACGGCGACGGCGACGGCGACGGCGACGGCGACGGCGACGGCGACGGCGACGGCGACGGCGACGGCGACGACGCGACGGGCGACGGCGACGCGACGGCGACGGCGACGGCGACGGCGACGCGCGGCGACGGCGACGACGGCGACGACGACGACGACGACGACGACGACGACGACGACGACGACGACGACGACGACGACGACGACGACGACGACCGCGCTCTCTCTCCCTCTCTCTCTCTCTCTCTGCGCTTAGTCCGAAGTTCGTGACAAGAAGGCGGTCCCGACGACGGCGACGACGACGAAGATGACGGCGACGGCGACGGCGACGGCGGCGAAGGCGACGACGACGATGACGACGGCGACGGCGGCGACGACGACAACGACGACGACGACGACGACGACGACGACGACGGAAGACTGAGGACGGCGGCGGACGACGACGGACCGCCCGCCAGTCGAAAACATGCTGGTAAGCTTAGGTATGTGTTACGCTTCAAGCGTTGCCATATCCCAGGCTTTGGCTCATATCGCATGAGCAAGAGAGCGAGACGAAGCATGGGATCTGGAGTAAAGGATAGAAGAGGCATCGCCAATGGAAAAGGTATTTTCCGATCTCAGATACCAGTCGTGCGCCTCGGTGAGGCACAGGTCATATATTTGGCCGGGCCCGGCTTGAGCCAGGCACGGCAGCGGTACATGCTCGATTTATACCTCGCCTTTAACCTTCTCCGTTTGAAGTCGGAGGGGGAGGAGACGAGCAGGCACCGCACTTCTACATTACGCGGAAAAACAGTGCTAAGCAGCAGCGGCTGCCTACAAGGCAAGGGCGCGCGAGTAGCCTCGCTACCGGCGAGTTTCCTCGCTACTAGAGCGCACCTGCACGCGGGTTTCCCCGCTAGCTCGGGAGGCAGGGCCGTCCTGAGACGACCTGCCCGCCCTATACGGCGCATGTTTCTTCAGCTCGTGCTTGAAGGATTGCTGGCCGGCCATTACTTGTAGGAGCAACGCGCGGTCAATACTACCTTTGGTATGACCATCGGCAGTCATATCCCGCGTGTCACACCATTGAACGCTTTCAACGATTCCGCGCTCCATCATCTGGCGGATCCAGCTAATGTGCCCAAGCAGAGTACATTCTGTGGGCTTCTTCAGATCTTTGCTAGACAAAGACTTGAAGACAGACTCGGCATCAATAGTCAGAGTGACTTTGATACATAGACCACCCATTTCCAATATGTTCTTTAACTGTGTGGGGGTCAATGGTCCCGAGTGTAGCTCGTGGAGCGTTACAATGGTCGGGTAGCAGTCTTCCAAGTTGTGGGCTGCTGCCAGTGTTTCCGCAGAGTAGCTCGAACGCACCTGCAGTCGATGAGACTTGCAGTATGCGTCCACCAGGTGCACGACGGGTTTCCCCGCTTGCGTGTGGCCACGCCTCAGCAGGTTAGCCCCGCGGATACCATAGCCTTTGACTTCGTCGTCTTCATCTCCATTGAGACGGCGATAGCCAGAATCGCTATGCAGGTCAACTTCTCCTGTTGGAGTCATAGCTTGATACACGATCTTCTTCGGACCTGCCTGTAGTTTCCTGGTAACCGCGTTTAGTCGTCGTACCTGGATGTTTGTCGGTTCCTGGATACGTTGTAGTGAGACAACATAGACCATCAGCCATACCTGCGTGATCAACGCATAGGCTAGAGCGCCACGAAGACTGACGAACATATCAGAAATCGTCTTTGTCGCTTTGCTCTCAGGATCAGCTCCTGTGAGTTCTGGATGTGTGATAGGACGAAGCTGTTTGATGTATTCGTCCTGATCAAGAGTGACGCTCCCATCATCGGTCTTGTTATACCGAACGGCACAGTTTGTGTATGTGTGCTTGTTCAGTTTGCACTTCCCAAACGTATCTTCAACACACTTGACATACTTGTCAATAGCCTCTTCCTTCCCAGTCATATTGATGTCATCAACGTGCTTGGCTGTCAAGAGGTTTGAGCTCATCTCGAACTCTTCGTCGTATGAAGTAGGCTGTAGCCCAAAGCTCCTAGTGATGGACCTGAGCTTCAGCGAGAATGCCCTGGGAGCATCCTTCGTGCCCGTCCCCGGCTTCAGACACCGAAGACAATGCTTTGATTCGTCATATGACTCAAAGCCTGGCAGTGTGCGAAGGACAGCTGCTGACCCAGGAGGTAGTGTGAAGCACACCACACGCTCTTTCTCGCCCGTTGCCGCGGCGAGCTCGCTATAGGTCAGTCCCTTCAAGAAAGCCATGTTGATGTCCAGGGAAGCGATGATCCAAGCTTTGTTGCATGCAGCAGAGCTTGCGAGCAGTCTCTGGCTTGACCTCCTTGCCGTGCCAGAGAAGGTTTCGACATCAAAGGCTTCAAGGTCCATGAAGCCACGGAGTACCAAGCGTAACCTGATCGTCCTTTCCATTTCGCCCTTTTCGTTCTTGACAAACTTCCATTTGTATACGTAGCGTGAAGTCATGATGTTAGACGCTTTGCTCAAGTCAGTCATCTGAAAGCATTTATTGTCAAGCCAAGTCTTCAATTCTGTGTAAAGGGCTTTGGAAACTTTGACCGGATTCGCTTGAATGTCGGCCTTCGTGAGTAGATCGTCTTCCTTGACGACCACGGCACGTTTGGAGGCAGCACTAACGTATACTCGCATAGTTGTGACGCTGCTGTCATCCAACAATCGGCGTTGCTGCTCGGACAGGACGACTTTGGACATGTCTGCTGTGAAGCAGAGCTCGATGTACTTCCCGTGCTCATCGGAGTCCAGATCATATTTGCTGTCCGGATCCGTGGAGCATAAAGGAACGTAGTAAGAAGTGTCCATGTCGTATCCTGGCGGGTGACCCCGCTCCGGCAAGTGGCCTTGCACATCTTCACAGGTCGTAGAGACTAACACACACTGTGTGTCTGTCATGTATGTGGGAACTGTATGCATGACTTCTTCTGTGTCAGCTTCAAGGAGTGTTCTGTCATCCATCAGTTCAGCATACCACGACTTCAAGACAAAGGCATCCAGATCTTCTTCTGTTTCTTCTATGATGGTCGGGAGCCGACCATCGTTCTCCGCAGGAGGCTGCTCAGGAGCAGCTGCTGGAGGTGACTCGCTTGGTGGTGGACCATCAGCGAGTTCCTCAAACTTAGTGAGGTCTCGGTCAAATCCAGCAGGCGGCTTCCTGGATTTAAGACACTGGATGATGCGTGAGTGTGTAGATCCTGTGATGTCGTAGATGTTCAAGGCAGTGCCATCAGCTTCATAGTAATGAAAACCAGGGGTCACATCATTATCATAGTGCACTAGTGTACAGCTGTCTGCATAGGGTGCAGCAGGCAACTTCGTCAGGCTCTTGGCAAGTCGTACAGCAACAACGTTTTCAATACGAAAGTAGTTGCGTATGAGGTACTGAAGAGCCAAGTGCACCTTAGGCGAAAGTCGGCTCGCAGCAGTCATCTGCAGCCGACCCTGTTTCGCTGGTAGATATCCGAAAGTCATGGCGGGTTTCCCCGCTGGCAGACCGGCAATAAAGGCCAATACTGTCCGAAGGGCCGTATTGTCCGATCCTATCTCGCGGACCATAAGTGCTTCGATGTACAGCGTGTGTCGTGTGTCAGGATACTGTACTCGCACCTCGCGACTACCGACCTTCACGATGACCTGGCCTCGGTCAGGTTCGTTGCGGATGACCGGGTATGGACCACTCCATCCACCCCAGTCGTCTTTCGTGGTGGTCGGGCGATGATAGTCCACGAGATCTCCCTCTTTGTAGTGAAATTCACCCGTAGCAGTAGTCTTCGTACGGAGAGCCCTGTTCGTCTTGGCAACCGCAGTGGCCTGCGTGATTGCCTCCAGACTAACCCTCCTGATTGTTTCCTCCCTTGAGTGATCTGATGATTCAGCGGACTGATCATGATCCAAGACAGGGAAATCGGGAAGCATAGCTGGTTGTCTGCCATACAGCGCATTGTACGGAGACACTTCATTGTAGAAGGTAAATGCGTTGCTGGCAAACAAGGCTTCATGTAAGAGACGAGTGAAATTGAGAGGAATATTTAATCTATTCAATTCTTCTCCCATCACGTGTAAGAGGTGTCGCAGGATGCCGTTCCTAGCTTCGATAGTTGTGGCGTGTTGGCCACGCGCTCGGATACGAAGCTCTGTTCCCTTAGCCTTAAGGATGGCCTTTGCTGTATCATTATTCAGTGCTCCTTCCCCATCGGAGTATAAGATTTTAGCAGGGCCGTGTTGCATCCAAGTTGTGTGATAGGCATCGAGAACAGTATGCATGGTCTTATCAGGAATCTCTGTGCCAGCTGCCCAGCGAATACAACGGTCGATGATGTGAAAAACAATATGTTCCTGTTTGTAAAAGAAAAGATCACATTCGACTTCCTCGTTGAAACGTCCTGGCAGTGACACAGAAGGCATCACCGTGTTGCCTGGTTTGTCCCAGGCTCGACATTCTCTACACGAGTCGCAAATGCCTTTGATCAGACTCAAACGGGTTTCACCCAGACCAACCTTAGTTAGAATCATCCGCATTTTTGGCTCCTTGGCATGAAACCATCTCAAGTGGAGTTTGCGGAGTTCTCGCTGCACTACAGCTGGGTCAAAGCTGCGCAGGTTTTGGAGGCTGAGCTGAACGTCGAAGCGAGTCCAATCAGGGAGCCTTGGCCTTGGCCTCGGCTCTGCTTGAGGCTGCGGCGGTGGTGGAGGATCTCCTCCCTCCATGCGTCCGCGCCTTGCTGCAACTTGTGGCAGTCTACGGTGATCGTCAGAGCTGCCAGCGCCAGTGTTGCCACCATTAGCCCCTTCGGCTCTGGTGATGTCATGGCTGCTGGCGCCTGCGGTTGGATCGCCCTCGCCAGGCCGTGGCGGCCTAGGCGCGCGTATGCGCGCTCTCGCGGCCGGCGCCGCTTTTGCGGCTGGCGCCGCTTCTGCGGCTGGAGCCGCTTCCGCGGCTTGCGCCGCAGGAGCGGCTTGCCCCGCCGGGCGCGGCTGACCAAAGTTATCTGGCAGCTTCCATTTTTCGGCGAATCTGCATTGGCCAGATATCTTGGTGTGGTGAGGATTACTCTTCTGATATTCCTTCTTACAGCTTGGACAGTCCCAGTAGTATGGTTCAACATCATACCACCGACACATCTTCGGATCCCTGCTGTGTTTTGGTGATTGCTTGTAGTTGTTGTCCACACAGCCATGGCACCCAAGACCGCCAGGTGGTGGTCGCCAGATTTCTCCGTTTGGGCGTCTCCGGATTGTTGGGTCGTCCAAGTCGTAGCCAGCACTGTTTGTTACGAACGCATAGCTGCGTTCGCGATTCGCGAATGGATCGCGACCGTAAGCAAACAGATCTTTGGCGATTTGCACCGCATCAACGATCAGTGACTGCATTCTGTAGGTATACTGTGCCGCCCTTGCTAGTTCTTTGTTGCAAGCATTGGCGTGCACATGATTACCTGGACAACGCTTGCCTCTGAAAGGTGCCAACAACTCTTCTTTGTTTGCCATCATCTGTGTTGGCTTGCGGATGTATTGTCCAAATGAATCTTTGAGACCAGTCGTGCACTGATCAATAATCGTTTGGCAAGTGACCTTGCGTTGTGCCAGTTCCTTCCATGGCTGGATCTCATCCACCCACGTGCCCATTGGTTGTTCCCTGAGAAAGAAACGTCTTAGGTCGTCTTGTAATAGAGCGACTGTTCCACAGAACGTGATATGAGGCAGGTCCTCTTTGTGGTGTTTAAGCCACGTATCATGATTGACCTGTGCATTGAAATAGGAAGGAAGTCCAGTAGTTCTGCAGCTTGGCTGCAGAATCGTGATCTTAACAAAGCAAGTCTTGAGGTAGTGGAGGACTGCTCTTTGTACTTCCGAGTTTCCAAGGTCAACCATAGATATCTTGTCAAGGTTCCCGCCTGACGAGAGTCCCCTCTTGAAGGCTAATATGGATATACCACCCTTGCCCCCACATAATTCAAGCATGTCCACTTGATTGTTTCTGCCGTAGCATAATGACTGGACCATCGAGAAGACATCAGCATGTGAGTCAGCGGGTTGCCCCGCCGGTAACATCATGAAGATGTCCTCTGATTCGCTGTCCGAGTCCGAGTCGTCAAGAGGAACGTCGTTGAAATATGTGGAGCAGTCAAGCCCTTTGAGGTCCTCTCCACAGTCGTCGTTACCGTCTTCCACTTTCTTCGGGACTTTCTTCGGTTTGATGCCGGCTTCTTTGTCAGCTTTCTGCTTTTCTTTCTGTTTTATCCTGGCATCAGTGGGCAACGCAGTTTCCGCGGAGAGATCCGCTGCGGAGGAATCCGCTGTTAAGTCAGGAAATGGCGGAATTTCAGGAAAGTTGTTGGTGGGTCGCGTTTGGCAACGCTCAATCGAAGGGGGAGGAGATCGATCGTCATCGACGATCGTCACACGCTTTGGGCGTGGCCTTCGCGACTCACCGTCGCCGTGAAGAACTGGAGCCGGAGGCTCCCAGTATAACCGAGTACTGATGTTTGTAACCCCATCAGGTAATGGAGCTACATAATTGTACCCAGTTGGCTGATCCTGGATTCTGATATCTTGAACGATCTTATTCGTGTCCAGGTCGGTCGTGACTCTACGAACAACATGGTCCCATTGAGGGCCCTTTTGTGGACATTGGACGTAGTGTCTTACCTTTTTGTCAACGCGAGTACACACACTGAGGTGTACCGCACTCCGCTCATTCCTGATCATGTTGGCTTTATTGAGTTGATCAAGGAAGCGTGCAATAATGATAGCCAAAGTTTTATGCCGAAACTCGGCACGTTGCTGATCTTGGCCATACCAATCCAAATCATGCTCTTTGTGTGAGCCACAAGTGCATTTCCATAAGTTTATCGGTATATGAGGACAAGATGTAGCAACTTGTATATAAGAACCACTGGGATATTTACTGGAGCGGTCAAACTTGATACCGAAATGACAGAGTCTCATTCGTATAATGCTTAGCTTCAAATCTTCGATAACATCTTTGATCGGACCCTGTTTCCAGAAATACCCGGGTGGCCCCAGGATAACAATCTGCATTCTCAGAGCACGCGCTTTGATCAGGAGATTTTGTATACGTTGATAATGTGGTCCCGCCCTCTTTCCTGGAGTACGAACGTACCAATCAGAGGGTGTGGCCACCCACAACATATTGTAGTCTCCTGCCAACAAATTTCCCAAATACTGTGTTCCAGTTGAAGTCATTACCTCATTATGGGTAATCCGGTCGCATATATATCCACGGGTTCGGAGTTCAGCGCAAGCTGTGCGAATATCTTCGATGACAAGACATTTTGAATGATATTTTTCCTCTCGGGCCTCAGCGCGGCCAACGTATGTAGCGAGGAGGCCGGTATTCGGCTTCTCTTCGCAAGCGAGCGCCGCCGGCGCGCCCGCCTGCCCCCGTCAGCGGCGGTCGTGTGACCACGTTGCCGTCTGACTCGGAGGCATGCTGTTAGCGGATGGCTCCGCAGGAGTCGCTGGTGTGGCTACGCTCGCGATCTCCACGCGGGTTGGCCCCGCAGAGTCCGACGAACCTCCGCCCGTGTAGCTTGGTGGTGGTGGCGGTGACGCGGGTGGCCCCGCTTGGTCCTCAGGTGTCCATTTATTCACCGCTTCCTGGACTGCCCAGAATATCTTAGACTTCAGAGCATCCTTCATATGTGGCCAGGTCCCTTCGGGACACTGTTGGCCCTCCCACCAGCTGTTCAGCGTCCTGTCCACGATCAAACGGGTCGTGTCTTCCAGGAGCTGCTTGTCGATGTACGGCTCGACAATGTACGTATCGGTCGTGACGGTCATGGACTGTCCCGTCGCGGGTGGCCCCGCTGTTGCTTCGGCGGGTGGCCCCGCACTGACGGGGTCCTCTTCGTTCTCCGTCTCGGTATAGCCATCTCGACTGCTGCGGATTGTGAAGGTGTTCGTGACCGTCTGGCTTTTAGCCCCG
This sequence comes from Prorocentrum cordatum, assembly GCA_963575745.1. Classification (NCBI taxonomy): domain Eukaryota; class Dinophyceae; order Prorocentrales; family Prorocentraceae; genus Prorocentrum; species Prorocentrum cordatum. Next base: position 423,253 of record CAUYUJ010005836.1, read on the forward strand.
TCATACAAACCGCAGGGAATCGCGAGATGTCCCGAGGGAGTTTTCTTCGCCTTCAGGACCTTGGCGCCTCTTCCCAGCTTCAGGGTGTAGTCACCGCTGGGGAAGATAACCTTCTGGTAGCCTGGCTTCAGCACGATGATCGTATCACGTGCTTCCATGGCTCCTAGGCCCCAGATGGCCGGGAGATTGGCACCCGAGCCTTCTGCGATGTTGGAGGCATACTCCTCGCTTGCTCATTGGCATATTGTACCCCGATCTTGAAGTTGCCCATCTTCCGACATATCGCAGCGCCCTCACCAACACCATTGATGTAGAGGGTCTTGCTCAGGGTGCATATGGCAGGTCGGTGATTGTACCTGGCCATAATCTCCTGGAAGGTTCGCGCCGTATTGGATCCAATGATGTTCACATTGGACCCAATGTCTAGCATGAACGAGATGCAGGGCATACCGTCTTCGTCAGGAAAGAATGTCCCATTTCGCGCTGCCAGAGCCATTGTCCCATGGTCATTGGTGTGGTACGTGATCTGCGAACCGAGTGTACCTTTCAACAGGCGCTGTTCAAGCACCCATTGACTCATGGTTAGCTCGGTGCACCACATCTGCTCATACTGGCGGCGCTCCTCCACGGTAATTGGTTCCTGCTCAAGGACCCAATAATTCGCAGATAGCGTGGACATCCATTCACCTCCTGGTGGCAGCGTGTCCGTGTCGTCACGTGCGTAGGTCAGCCCCTCTGTATCGATCATGAATGTGGTATGGAACTGGGCTGCCTCTGCGCTCTCAGCGCTTGCACGGCTCCTGGCGCTGACCGGGCTTGCCACTCGCGAGGTCCTGGTTGATCCAGTTGGCCTTCGAGTCCCGCCTCCGCTCCTGCCACTCCGCCTGATGTTGGCCTCCATTGCCCTCAGGAAACCTGGATTTGGAGGTCCATTTGCGGGTGGCCCCGCTTTGGCGGCGGGAGCCGCTTCAGCGGGTGGCCCCGCAGCTGGGGGCTCCTGCGCTCGAAGCGTAGGCAGGATGGCATCTGAATGCCTTGCTCTGGCGCTGGCCAGGGGTATGCCTGTGCAGCTGGGGCACGTGCGGATGGCTCCGCCGATTGTGCGGCTCGAGCCTCCAGTGCCTCCACTGCTTCACGTAGCCGACGCATTTCCCGGGCATCTGCCACGTACCTTTCCTGCTGGCGCGCTTGTTCTGATTCAGCGTCGCGCTGTCCAGCATGCGGGAAGTGTGCTATAACTATGCCCGGCCCACGACATACAGCGCAGGGGGCCTCATTCGGCGCACCTGGCAGCTGATTGCGGACGTGCTGCTGTGCAACACGACAATAATGATAGCCAAAGTTTTATGCCGAAGCTCGGCACGTTGCTGATCTTGGCCATGCCAATCCAAATCATGCTCTTTGTGTGAGCCACAAGTGCATTTCCATAAGTTTATCGGTATATGAGGGCAAGATGTAGCAACTTGTATATAAGAACCACTGGGATATTTACTGGAGCGGTCAAACTTGATACCGAAATGACAGAGTCTCATTCGTATAATGCTTAGCTTCAAATCTTCGATAACATCTTTGATCGGACCCTGTTTCCAGAAATACCCGGGTGGCCCCAGGATAACAATCTGCATTCTCAGAGCACGCGCTTTGATCAGGAGATTTTGTATACGTTGATAGTGTGGTCCCGCCCTCTTTCCTGGAGTACGAACGTACCAATCAGAGGGTGTGGCCACCCACAACATATTGTAGTCTCCTGCCAACAAATTTCCCAAATACTGTGTTCCAGTTGAAGTCATTACCTCATTATGGGTAATCCGGTCGCATATATATCCACGGGTTCGGAGTTCAGCGCAAGCTGTGCGAATATCTTCGATGACAAGACATTTTGAATGATATTTTTCCTCTCGGGCCTCAGCGCGGCCAACGTATGTAGCGAGGAGGCCGGTATTCGGCTTCTCTTCGCAAGCGAGCGCCGCCGGCGCGCCCGCCTGCCCCCGTCAGCGGCGGTCGTGTGACCACGTTGCCGTCTGACTCGGAGGCATGCTGTTAGCGGATGGCTCCGCAGGAGTCGCTGGTGTGGCTACGCTCACGATCTCCACGCGGGTTGGCCCCGCAGAGTCCGACGAACCTCCGCCCGTGTAGCTTGGTGGTGGTGGCGGTGACGCGGGTGGCCCCGCTTGGTCCTCAGGTGTCCATTTATTCACCGCTTCCTGGACTGCCCAGAATATCTTAGACTTCAGAGCATCCTTCATATGTGGCCAGGTCCCTTCGGGACACTGTTGGCCCTCCCACCAGCTGTTCAGCGTCCTGTCCACGATCAAACGGGTCGTGTCTTCCAGGAGCTGCTTGTCGATGTACGGCTCGACAATGTACGTATCGGTCGTGGCGGTCATGGACTGTCCCGTCGCGGGTGGCCCCGCTGTTGCTTCGGCGGGTGGCCCCGCACTGACGGGGTCCTCTTCGTTCTCCGTCTCGGTATAGCCATCTCGACTGCTGCGGATTGTGAATGTGTTCGTGACCGTCTGGCTTTTAGCCCCGTCATACAAACCGCAGGGAATCGCGAGATGTCCCGAGGGTGTTTTCTTCGCCTTCAGGACCTTGGCGCCTCTTCCCAGCTTCAGGGTGTAGTCACCGCTGGGGAAGATAACCTTCTGGTAGCCTGGCTTCAGCACGATGATCGTATCACGTGCTTCCATGGCTCCTAGGCCCCAGATGGCCGGGAGATTGGCACCCGAGCCTTCTGCGATGTTGGAGGCATACTCCTCAATACGGGGGCTTGCCTCATTGGCATATTGTACCCCGATCTTGAAGTTGCCCATCTTCCGACATATCGCAGCGCCCTCACCAACACCATTGATGTAGAGGGTCTTACTCAGGGTGCATATGGCAGGTCGGTGATTGTACCTGGCCATAATCTCCTGGAAGGTTCGCGCCGTATTGGATCCAATGATGTTCACATTGGACCCAATGTCTAGCATGAACGAGATGCAGGGCATACCGTCTTCGTCAGGAAAGAATGTCCCATTTCGCGCTGCCAGAGCCATTGTCCCATGGTCATTGGTGTGGTACGTGATCTGCGAACCGAGTGTACCTTTCAACAGGCGCTGTTCAAGCACCCATTGACTCATGGTTAGCTCGGTGCACCACATCTGCTCATACTGGCGGCGCTCCTCCACGGTAATTGGTTCCTGCTCAAGGACCCAATAATTCGCAGATAGCGTGGACATCCATTCACCTCCTGGTGGCAGCGTGTCCGTGTCGTCACGTGCGTAGGTCAGCCCCTCTGTATCGATCATGAATGTGGTATGGAACTGGGCTGCCTCTGCGCTCTCAGCGCTTGCACGGCTCCTGGCGCTGACCGGGCTTGCCACTCGCGAGGTCCTGGTTGATCCAGTTGGCCTTCGAGTCCCGCCTCCGCTCCTGCCACTCCGCCTGATGTTGGCCTCCATTGCCCTCAGGAAACCTGGATTTGGAGGTCCATTTGCGGGTGGCCCCGCTTGGGCGGCGGGAGCCGCTTCAGCGGGTGGCCCCGCAGCTGGGGGCTCCTGCGCTCGAAGCGTAGGCAGGATGGGCATCTGAATGCCTTGCTCTGGCGCTGGCCAGGGGTATGCCTGTGCAGCTGGGGCACGTGCGGATGGCTCCGCCGATTGTGCGGCTCGAGCCTCCAGTGCCTCCACTGCTTCACGTAGCCGACGCATTTCCCGGGCATCTGCCACGTACCTTTCCTGCTGGCGCGCTTGTTCTGATTCAGCGTCGCGCTGTCCAGCACGCGGGAAGTGTGCTATAACTATGCCCGGCCCACGACATACAGCGCAGGGGGCCTCATTCGGCGCACCTGGCCGCTGATTGCGGACGTGCTGCTGTGCAACACGATCCCAGCATATATCGTGAAAGAAGTGCCCACACGCCAGTCTCCACACTGTAGTGCCCATCTCGTAGTTGTCCATACAGATTGGGCACTGTGTGAAGTTGTAGTCTGAAATGACTGGAGCAGGCACGTCTGGGCGAGTCCGAGCTTGGCGCTCGAAAGTGGTTTCGCCCTCCCGATATGGCGTCGGTGGCGGCCGTCTATCTGGCCGTTCAGCGGGTGGCCCCGCGTCTGCGGGTGTCCCCGCTTGGGTCTCACGCTCAATCCTTCTCTGGATCGCGCGCTGTTGGCGCAGCCTGGTGTTGTCCCGAGCCTGCTGCCTAGATGCCAGTATCGCTTGCTGCGTGTTGTGCACGTCGCGGATGTAGTCTGGCATGCTGCCCATAGCGGCTGGCACCGCGAGACCAGCTGGCTGAACTACGGTCTCGGGGTCCGTCGGCGTGGGCATGTAGGCGTAGTGCGGCATAGACTGCGCATCGACCGCTCGTGTAAACTGCAAACGAAACATCTCATTGGCTAGATTCCGAGTGTATTCGTTCGCAGGTGGCCCCGCAATCATAGGAGTGTTATTCATCTGCGCGTAGTACTCCGGGTACATCGGCGCGTCCATGGCCTGTGCCTCTGCTGGTCCATGATTGTCCCATCCATATATTGGGTGTGATGCTATTCCTGGAATAAACACCTGTCGATATGGATTCGTGGGATCAGCATTTGGAGCATCTTCAGAAGTCCAGCTCCAGAGAGGCCGAAAGTCGCCATGATTCGTAACATCTATGTTGCGGTTCCGCAACAGGCTGGGCACTCTATCAGCTTGTTGCTGCAGAAAAGTAGCCTGTGCTCTTAAGTTGGCTGCCCGACGTTCGTAGTCTGAACCTTGCTGTCCGTCAGCGGGTGGCCCCGCATGTGCGGGTGGCTCCGCAGGCGTTCGCTCGGCGGGTGACCCCGCAGCCACTCCTCCTTCACTACCCCTCGGAGTGCCAAAGGGAGTGGTTGCTTGGAGTGCTGCTGCGAGTGCCGGATTCCCGCGAATCGCCTGGAGTCTTTGCCACAAGCTGTTCTCGCTCGTTTCAGACGGCGGAGTCCGAAACGGCGAGCCACCATCTGAGCCGCCCATAGGGACAAACCTCGCACCTCCAGCCTGCTGCGGAGGGCGTTGTGGCTGTGGTCCTAGGACGCCTGGTGGCCCCGCAGGAGTGCGCAGGTTCCTCTGCTGTGCGTCTTGGATACCTGTATGCACTGCCCACGGGTCAGCACGATATAGCTGATCGGTCAGTCCAGAAACGTCGGCTGGTGTCAAGTAGCTGTTGAGGGCCTGGACCCATGCCTGCTGATCCGGCCTCCAAGGAGATGCTACCGTTGCTACTGGTGTGACCACTTGTTGCCATGAACCGTCCGAGGTGTCTACCGCGGGTGTCCCCGCACCTGCGGGTGGCCCCGCTTCAGGCATGACCTCGTCTTCCTGGGCATTTATCATGAGGACCGTCTGTGTGTCGTACGGTCGTGGAGCAACATCTTGCTCGGTCATGATCAAGTTGAATGGGCGACCGTCCGTCTTAGACCAGCCCTTTAGGTACATGGCGTGATCTTCCATTACACCCAGAGTTCTGTCACATAATTTAAGTGGCAGGTAGTCATCGGTGCGAATCCTGTCCGCGGGTTGGCCCCGCCTCCGCGACTTGTCATAAGCCAGCGGATTGCTCCAGGCTTCACCGACCCGATATTTCGCAATGCTCACAATCTGGAGGATATGATCGGGCGGTATACGGCCGTCGTGGCCCCGTGTCATGACGATGTCATTTGCTGACCTCCATAGGGAAAAGCCACTGGACAGCATCTTGTTGATGCTGCAGAATATGAGCACCTCCGAGTCAGGACGGATGCCCGATTGAATCCTCGGGTCGCCCGGGAGGTAGGGGCAGCCGTGTACAAATTGGCGCCCCCCCTTCCTTTTAGGGTTGTCCTGTGCGAGGCATGAAAGGCCATTAGCAAGGATGTCCTTGACATACTCCCACTGTGTCCCGTGGATGAAATATACTGGGTCGTCTGGTTCTTTCATCCATGTTGTGATCGGCTTATAAAGCGACTCGGGACAGTGGATGCCTGGACTGCTGTGGCCGTTCGTGGCTCTGATGAAGTACTGTGGCCTGCGTGCCGTTGGTCGAAACCTGGGAGGCAGCAGCATGCTGTCATCAACGCACTTCATCTGGAGCCTGCCCTTCTGCATGCCGTGATGGTCAATCATCTCACAGCAGTTTAGCAGCACCCAATACACGTATGACGTGTGGGGCCCGCCCTTGATCAGCACCTCGTGCATTTCACGATAGCCTTTCCACTGATCATTTTCCGTTCAGTTTGTCAGCAAATCGTCAACAACAACCCAGCCATCGCATGGATCGAAAGTGCTAATATTTTCGAAGTGTCGGCTGAATCCGTCCTTCCAATACGGATTATGGCGTAGGGCTGTAGAGAACCATATTGACATTTGCCCATCGCGCGGCAGAGTCGGATCCATGCCGAACCTCTCCATGACCTTCATGAGCTCTGCCTTATGCTGCGCGACGCGCAATGGCGGCCTGTCTCGCAACATATTTCCCACGGCTTGTTGTTCACGTTCCCAGTCGTTGCGGCACTCGAAGTTACGACGATCAGGGCAATTAATGACCTCGTATCGGTCTGTATCGTCTCGAGTGACTCGTGGGTTTATGGTGCGCTTCGGGCCTTTGCCTTCAATGCCTTGCCAATATTCCATGGCTCCCAGAGGGATGTTCCTAAGAACGGACATTACTGGCTGCCAGCGCGCGGGTGGCCCCGCTAATGCAGCTGGCGGCGCTTTAACGGGTGGCCCCGCAGAGCCTGCGGCTGACGAGGCAGCTCCAGCGGATGACTCCGCGCCAGGGTGCGGGTGACCTTGGTCATCCACTGCATCATCGGCTAGTTTCTGTCGGTCGCCAAATTCTTTGAGGACTTTGAAGCGTTCTTCTCTTGAGAGAGTGCCTTCTGCGGGTGTCCCCGCTGCCGCAGCTGGCGCCGCTTTAGCGGGTGGCCCCGCAGAGCCCTTGTCCTCCTTAGCCTTGGCGGCTGCTTCTGCCCGCACCGACCTCATCCCAGCTTCGGGCTTCGGCTGCGCTTTCATTCGTGCCGAACCTGGTCGTGGTGCAAGGCGCGGCTGATGCAGAGTTGGAGTCCAGTCACCTCGGAAAGCTGCCTTAGGCTTGTCGCGAACTTCGTCCTTGACATCGCCTTGGGTCGCCGGTGGCATCGGGGTCGATGGTCCAGCAAAAGCCTTCCTCCTCTCCGTCACGGACAGACCGGGAGGATCTCCCAGCTCAGGGTCGTCCGTCTTGGCGATCCCTCTGGCCTTCGCCCGCCCCTGTGTGCCTTCGGGGCTCTTGGACGGGTGCCTCTTCGCAGGAGTCGGTGAAGACGAGGAGTCGGCTTCAGGTCTTGGAGGTGGTCTGCTGCCCTTGCCTGGTTGTGGACCAGGAGGGTCTTTAGGAGGGCCTTCTGGCTGGCCATGATCATGGATGATCTGCCTCATCTGGTCGATGTCGGCAGTACCTTTTATGGCCAGCTTGTACTTGCCATTTTCGTGGCGGTGAATTACCCTCGTGCAAAACCACTTCTGCGCCGAGGAGCTGCAGTACCAACAGGCGCATCCATCAGGGAATGGATTCTCTGAGCCGTCTTCCGCCGCCCATTCTTCATTCAGTTCGGTGTGGTCGGTGCCGGCGGCGGACCCGGCAGCAGATGCAACAGCTATCCAATCTTCGTCCGCGGACCCAGCGGCTGGCGCCGCGTCTGCGGGTGACCCCGCTTCTTTGCTGGATCCTGCGGGTGACCCCGCCTCTTTATGGAATCGGCGGTTCCATTCCTTGAGGCGATGGTCATTGGGAAGCTGTACCCAATTTTCCCTGACAGTGTTGGCAACCTCTTCGGTCATAGGGACGCGATCGGCTTCTGTGATGCGCTTTCCTCCTCCAGGGACCTCCTTGTTAGGATCATGGACGTTGCCAGCGTCATCTCCATGAGACCAATTCCACGGGGTCTCACCGTGATGAGGACTCCTGGAGGGGCGGTCCATTGGACAACTGCGCATGTGACCTTTGAAGGGCTCGCACTGACATACTTGTTTTCTGTATGTCTTGCGATCGTTGATGATCTCCTGTTTCTTAGCCCTTTTGTCCCAAGCCTCTGGCGTTTTGGTCTTGCCACCCTTGGTACGTATTATCATGCCAGTTTCGTCCCTTTTGGTGCAGTATTCCTTAGAATACCAGTGGCGGATCACGTCCATCGAGTAGCCGGGGTACCAATTGATGTACCACTCCGGCACGTACTGAGCGGATACACCAACGGAGTGCTCCGTACTGCACGGGTAGCCCGATGCATCATGTGTAGGGCGTCGGGGAGCTGAACGGCTCCTCCTGCGGGCTGGCCCCGCTGACGCACTACCACGTTCCATGGGCCTTTGATCGTCATGCTCTGAGTCTCGGGGAGGCGATGGTCGTCTGTCCCTCTTGGCATAGCGCATGTCCTCCGAGTCCTCTGAGCTGTCCTGGACCATGAATACGTGCTGATACGGGCTTCGGAAGTACCCGATGTCGTTTAGCTGCTCCATCGTGAGGTCGTTGAGGTCCATCTGGTCGCAGCCCTGCATAAATACATCCATAGACCAAGCGGGTGGCCCCGCTGCTGCGGCTGGCGTCACTTCGGCGGGTGACCCCGCTAGAGCCTGGAGTGCTGTCAGCATCTGAGGTGCCGACATGTCCGAATCCAGGTATGGGCGCAGCCGTGCGGCCCCTGGGCGCGACAGCAGGTCGTTCATGGTTATCTGCTGATGTGCTGGCGCACTCAGGAGCCGGATTGCTTCTGCGACCTGCTCTTGGAGCATGTCCTTATAGTCCTCTTCGGCCTCTTCGGAGTCAGAATACGCGGGATGGCCCCGCATTTCGTCATCAGCGTCTCCCGCTTCCGAGCCAGCTCGCGGAAGATCTGGCAGCAACGGCATGCCAATCACCTGCGGTGCCAGCGCGGCGGTGAGCTCTTCCTCGGTCGCCGGGACGGTCTCAGCTTCGGAGATCTCGTCGTCGGCGGGTGGCCCCGCTGGAAGACCGAACCAAGCATTGAACGCGACCTCGTCGACTTCGTCCCAGCCGTGGAACTCGTCGAAGAGGGTCACTGCGTAGTCTTCCAGGGCTACGGTCACTTCAGCGTAGCGGGCCATCACGTAGTACGTGGAGGAGCCCGCGGCGGGAGCCGCTTCTGGATTGACGTAAAACTCGTAGTCAATGTAGTCTATGTCATCCATAAAAGAATTTTGAGCCAAATGTACGGATCCCTTTCCTTTCCCTTTCGGGCATTGATCGCGCAAGTGCTCTGTGCTGCCGCATGTATGACACTTCATAGTATTGCCAGAAGCGTCCCTAGGGTTGCCCCTCCGCCCTTTTCCCTTACCGGAGGTCCGCCTGCGACCCCGACCTTTGCCTCCGATAAGAACTTCCTCAAAGAATTATATATCAGTTAAGGACGTGAGGAAAGCAGTAATACCCCTACCATGCATACGGCGTCTGCGACCCCCTTTGCCACGACCCTTTCCATATCGTTTGAAATGTCGGCGTACTGCACGTCTCACTTTTCTGACTGGTTTCTTCATGAAGCGCCTCCAACGGCGTTTTGATTTGCGATAAGCCATAAAAGCGGCTTCCGCTCTTTGTTGTTCAGAAAGGTGAGTGTCATCCGCTGGATAGTCATTGCCAGCAGAGACTATGCCATGATGCTCATCGTCAGATGAGGTGTCTGCGTCAGTGCCCAGATTCAAACGGTGAGGGTGGCTGAGACCCTTGAGCGGATGACTCCGCTTGGCCCCAGAGGGTTGTGCCCGAGGGCGGGCTTGCAGTGTAGGCGGCGCCTGGCGAGTAGTTCGACCAGGCGTTCGCCTCAGAAGCCTCTGCCGATGCCTGGCCGGTCTGCCCTAAGAAGGCAGTGGCCTCGTTGGGCATATCGGCTGGGTCAGCCCAGGGACTTGGCTCGCCAGGACCAGCGGGTGACCCCGCAGTCGTGGCGTAGACACCTGCATGTGAGTGGTGCCCTGTGAAGATACCCGCAATGTTGCCAGGAGAGCGCTCGGCAACATGTCCGTAGTTCCTCATCCTGGTCAGCAGCCTGTCATAGTCTGCTTGTGTTCTGGGCATCTGATGATTAAAAGGCTCCAGCAGGTGTTGGGCTCGTGACGCGCCAACGCCTAACGCTCTGAAAAGAATCAGCGTTAGGATCTGAAAGTTGGGGATGACAAAGCCAACAGAGTTAGCCTCGTCACGGGCCATCTCGAATCGAGCTAACACTGAGTCGATTCGCTCGCCCCTTTCGACGCGAAAGTCGATAAGGGCAGTGCCAGAGTTGAGCTGGCGCTCATCTTCCAGATTTTCAAATTTGGTGCTCAGTAGGTACAGTATATATGTGACTGCATCCGTTGGCTGTCCATTGACAGTTACACCATAGTTGATGATCTGGGAGGGGACCTGCATGGCGATACGACGAGCAAGACCTTGAAGGCCTCGTTGTAGTGCTGCAGCTTGTTGTGGTGGCGTCATATTGCCGCTCGTTACGTTTATCCATGCATGTACTTCGCGAACGTATTCGCGAAAAGGCGTAGTACCGGCAGGGTCCCATGAAGGGCCAGTAGTACGCGTGTCGTCCATCCCCTGCCGCATGTATCCCACAGCACATCCCATTATTACCCACAGAATGCCGAAGATAGTTATCTTAATCCAGTGCATGTGCATTTCGGCTTCGGTGATTGGTTTAGGCTGTGGTTTGTCAGGCTCTGGCGTAGTAGCCGTGAGGCGCCTGACTGGCACGGGATGCAGGTGGCCCCGCTGCGGGTAGCCCCGCAGGGTGACCACGTTCTCGATCGAGTTGCCGATTGGCATCTGGTGGAAGTCGAGAGTGAAGTAGCGCAGTGAAGTAGGAGAGAGCGTCTCGAGTTCGCGGGTTGCCCCGCTAGCTCGATCGCGGACTGGCTCCGCTCCTCGCAGAGCCGGCGCAACATGGTATTCCACCGTAGTAGTAGTCCACCAAGTTGTGCCGTGGATTACAGGAATCAGAGCGAGAGCCAGCCACACGAGAGTGTAGCCAGCTCCGCTACCAAGTCGAAAACATGCTGGTAAGCTTAGGTATGTGTTACGCTTTAAGCGTTGCCATATCCCAGGCTTTGGCTCATATCGCATGAGCAAGAGAGCGAGACGAAGCATGGGATCTGGAGTAAAGGATAGAAGAGGCATCTTCAATGGAAAAGGTATTTTCCGATCTCAGATACCAGTCGTGCGCCTCGGTGAGGCACAGTCATATATTTGGCCGGGCCCGGCTTGAGCCAGGCACGGCAGCGGTACATGCTCGATTTATACCTCGCCTTTAACCTTCTCCGTTTAAAGTCCGCCATCCCCTGCCGCGGCGTCCGGGCGTCCGGGCGAAGGGGGAAGGCTACGAACCAGCCTCGATATGTATCCTCATGGAGCAAATCTTGCAGGTTTCGCGCGGCGACTTGATACCCAATGTTCGAGTAGGGGATCGACTACAGAATAAATGTACCCCAAACTCCCACCAGCCCATTCGGCGACAGGTGGTCTAACGAGGGTTTTTTTTCCATTCTACAACCCCCCCCTTCGGATGGGGAAACCCTCCCCCTCCCCTCCCTGAGGTTTTTTGGGAGGGGCCGCGAGGTGTCAGAGGGTCCTTTTTTCGGCACCTGGGAGGGCCAAAATTTGACACCCATCACGAAGATCGTGACCACCGACGGGGAGACGAACATCGAGAACCCCTTCTTGTGACCGGCCGCCTCCAAGATGGCCCCAAGAGGCCCTCCAGGGCTCCCAGGAGGCTCGCAAGAGGGCCCAAAGAGCGCCCCCCAAAACCCCAAGAGGCCTCCAAGAGGCACCCGAGAGGCCTCCAAGAGGCCCCGAGCGGCCTCAGAGAGCCCAAGATGACCACCAAGATGGCTCAGATAGCCCAAGCTGGTTCAAAATGGCTCCCAAGATGGTCCAAGCGGCCCCGAAGCCGTTCCAAGACGGCCCGAGATGGCCACGGAGCCTCCCGAGCCTCCCTCGCTGTTTGACTCTGCGTGTCTCTTCCTCGCTCCCCCGTCAACTCTCTTGGGCAGCGTTTCTGGATGGGCTGGTGGGGATATTTTTATTATCGCCGCCGCAAGCGAAGGCGCCAGCGTCAAAGGTCGACCCGGGCTACGGGCGGAGCCTAAGTACCCAGCGAGCGCACTCACGCTCACGGCTGCCGAAGCTGCCGCCGAAAGATGCTGAGTGGCGCCGGGGGCTGAAGGCAGGCTGCAGGAACTGCCAGGAGAGCAAGGCGGCCGACAGGCGGCCATCCCAGAGGTGAGACCACCGGGAAGACGAACGAATTGCACCTTGTCGCGCCAGGCGCCAGTTGGTGGGGATATTTTTTGTCGCAACCGCAAGCGAAAACGCAGGCGGCGAGTAACGGAACGGGCGGACCGCGCGCGAACTTAATTGCCTAACGCGCCAGCAAGCAGAGGCCTCGGCGGCACCTCGGATCACCGGAGCGGAGGGGGTGCGGGCTGCAGCTGCCAGGAACCAGGTCCAGAAGCGCTGGTGGGGATACTTTTCTTTTTTAGCGGCCGCGGGCGAGCGCGGCGGCGGCGAGTCCAGTCAAAGCGGGGCACGCAACGACAAATTCATCTAAAGCAACGGAGGGCGGCAACACCTAAAGCGGTAAGCGAGGCCTCACGCAGCACCTCAGCGGCGGACCGGCGAGTGGAGGGGGCAGCTGAAACAGAGTCGTACTGCCAGCGTGCAGGTATGCATGGCGCCAGCACCAGGTAGTCGGAAAGAACGACGACCAGGGACAGAAACCGAGTGATTTAATGCATGGGCGCAAACCCCGGACAACTGCGGGAGAACCAGGGTGGACGCAGCCGGGATGCCGACGGTCAAGGTCGAATTGATGCCGACTTGGGCGAGAGCGTAAAAAACGCGAAGCGTCAAGAATTGACTTGTTTGTCGAATCCACGAGAAATGCGTAGGATGTTCTACGCATGACCCGACGAGACAATCCACTTAGGGTAAATCAATTTATGTAGTTGATCCCCTACTCGCAAGGTGCGTCGGATCTACGTCGAATGCGCGTCGGACCCACGTCGGATTTACGTCGGATGTACGTCGCATTTAGGGCGAAAGGCGAAGAAGGCGAAAACTACTAACCAATTTCGATCTCATGGGCCGGAAAACAAACGACACCACCGCACCTACGGCCCCACCATGAGTTCCGGTTTGGGTTTTTTGAGGTAGGCGCTACGGCCCCCGATAGCCCGCAGCGCAACGTGGAGGGCCGTAGCGGTGGGGTGGTGCCGTTTGTCTGTTGGTCGAACTTATCCTCACGAAGAAAATCCTGCTGGCCTCGCGCGGCAACTTGATACCAAATGTACGTCGGATCTGCGTCACAAGCACCTCGGACTCACGTCGGGTTTGCGTCGGCTTTACGTCGGACGTTCGCCAGAGCATCGCCGCACAAACGTCGACACACATCTTATGGAACGTACGTGCGATCTAGATGATCCAACTATTGCGCGCCGCGCGAGGCCTCCAGGATTTTCCTCATATTCATCTCTATCCATAAGATTGGCAAGCCCAAAGGCGAAGACAATCTTACGGGTGTGCCCTGGGGAGCTGAGGGGATCCTCAGGATCGGCATCGAGATTGGGTGATGCCAACCATAGGGATAGGGATATGCTGCAGGCTGGTGAGCGACGGCGCCAGCGAGGGAGCCAGACCCCTGGAGTCACGGACAACAGCCAGAGCCAGGGTTTTTGCTGAGCTCTTCCTCAGGGGGCCGTCAGAAAACGTCTCGGGATGAGAAGCTGGCCCTGGGGAATGGGCCGAGACCTCCTGGGGGTCGACGGCATGAAGAAATCATGACGTCGGGGATCTGCTGCGACGGCGACGGCGAGGGAGCCAGATCTCCGAGGATCTATGGTTGTCTCCGTCTGGGCGCTCTGCCTCGACTTCGGCCTCGGGGCACGTTGTCCAGGCCTGGTCAGGCCCACGGGGCCACCACGAGCGGATCTGGGGCACAAAACTGCGCCCAGGAAAGGAGCGGGGTCGGGACCTCCAGAGCCGCGGATTGAAAAGAACAGATCGGAGCATGCCTGGGAAGGGGAAGGAGGGGCGCGGAGGGAGCAGAGGAGGAGGAGCGAGGGAAGGGGAGCGAGGAGAGAGGAGGGAGGGGGAGGGGGGAAGAGGAAGGCCCCCCTCCAGGGTTGTCGTTGTCGTGGTCGCGTTCGTGGCGGTGGCACAAAAAGCTCGGGAGCGCCGTCGTGCAGTGCAAAGGCGGGCACAGCCCCGAGTGAAATCGCCGTGGTCGCAGCCATCGCCAGCGTCGCCGCCGCCGCCTCGGCGGCCCTGGGAGGGCTGCGCACGGAGGAGGGGGAGGGAGGAGGCGAGGAGTGAAGCAGGGAGGAGCACAGGAGGAAAAGCTCCAGCAGAGGCGCGAGAACTGGGGAGGGCGAGGGAGGGCAGCGGCAGCGGCATCTCCTCCTCCTCCTCTGGGGGCGGGGCGCGGCGCCCCGAGTGCGGCCACTGCGCCCCCCAGAGAGGGGGGCAGCGTCGGGGGGGAGGGACCGGCTCAGGGCCGCCTCCTCCTCCTCCTCCTCCTCCTCCTCCTCCTCCTCCTCCTCCTCCTCCTCCTCCTCCTCCTGGGAAGCATCGACCTGGAATCGGCGGCGCCTCGCCGACAGATCGCCCAGCACCGCCCAGGCGCCCGCGCTCGAGCGGTGGCGGAGGGCCCCGTGGAGGCCCGACCACAAGAAACCTTCCACAAGAAGCCCAACCCTGAGACCCCAGGACGTCCACCGACTTTGGGTGTGGGAACGTCACGCTGTCCACTGAAAAGCCATCGAGACCCAAGAAACCCAGGGCACCCTGAAGGCAAGCAGGGTGTTTCTTGGCATGGGCCCCAACTGTATATCGCCGATAAGCCAACGATGGAACCCAGATGACCAACGCAACCGCACGTTCATCGGCGGGGTAGACTGCCCAGCCCCTCCCGGCGATGAGTGAGCGATTGGGAGTCGACGCTTTCGCCCCTGGGCCACTCCCCCCCTGACGTTCCTTTTCGGGTCATAACTCCGCTCTCTGGCGGCCGTTCGGGACGATCTGGGCACCCACAGAACGCCCTCGGTGAGGCGCAGCCGATGAAGGCATCCCGAAGCTGCAAGGCCGACGAGAACCGACGCAATCACCCGAACACCTCAAACCTAGCGTTGCCCCCCAACGTTGCCCTGACCCAGTGGGCGGCCGCGCCTGAGCGGTGACGAAGGCCCCGGGTGCAGGGGATCCGGCACCGGGGGCGCGGGGCCAGGGCGGGCCATGCTCCGCGGCGGAGGCGCCGAGCCTGGCATGGGCCCACGCCGCGTCGAACCGTCGCCGCCCGTCGTCGTCGCCCGTCGCCCGTCGCTCGCAGCTCGTCGCCCATCGTCGCCACCGCCGCCGCCGAGGTTCGAGGATCGAGGTGGTCGGGGGCGTACCCCCGTGTCACGTCACCATTCGCGCCGGCGCCGTTTGGGACTGAGCCATTCGTGAGCATTCCCAGACGGCACCAGCGAATCGTGCTGTGACTGGCCCCTCCCCCCTGCTCCGCCCTTGGTCACGCCCGTTATCGCCATGGGATGCGAAAACTGCCCCTCGTCGGGCCCCCCCCAGATACCTCCACCAGAGGCCTCTGGATGCATCCAGAGCAGGCGTCGTCGCCGTCGACGCTGCCTGCGTCGCCGGCGCCGGGGGCGGGGGAAGAGGAGGAGGAGGAGGGGAGGAGGAGGAGGAGGAGGAGGAGGACGAGGACGAGGAGGAGGAGAAATGGAGGAGGAGGGGGAGGGGGAGGAGGAAGAAGAAGGTGGAGGAGCTCCCGGGCCGCACGTGCAGCGGTGGCGACGAGAAACCTGGAGTTCCCCGAGAACATCTGAAACGTCGTACACGTCTTCGCCGTCGCCGCCGTCGTCGTCGAGCAAGGTGTCCACACAGCGGCGGCTCGACGACGGCGCCAGGCCGGGCGCCCAGACATTCTCCGAGCTGATGTTTTCCACCCGCGACCCCGGATATCCCGACCCCTACCCCGGGGGGTAAGCTTGCCTCAAAGGCAATGTTTTAGACGGTGCAATGGCAAACCGCCCGGTGACCTTGAACTCCGCACAGGCCTCACCGCACGGTCCGTCACCGCACGATATTTGGGGACTTTGGAGGCCGCAATCGCCCGAGAATCCCTCGAAGAACAACCCAAGTACCAAAACCGTGCGGTCACCCCGAATCCCCACTGACTCACCACACGGTGCGGTCACTGCACCGTGTAGGGGCCCCGTGTTTTGGTGGTCCCGGGGCCCGACAACGTTGGATGCCCGCAGAGGGTACAAAAAAATGGGCAGGTTCTTCTCCCTGAATCGT
The DNA here is from genome assembly GCA_963575745.1 of Prorocentrum cordatum. Classification (NCBI taxonomy): domain Eukaryota; class Dinophyceae; order Prorocentrales; family Prorocentraceae; genus Prorocentrum; species Prorocentrum cordatum. The sequence goes on from CAUYUJ010005836.1 coordinate 439,573, forward strand.
TTTTGTGTCTTGTAGCCGTGGGCCCCTGGCCACCCCAAGGCCCGCTCTTGCACCACAAGGCCTGCAGCGCCAGAGACGGCCCCACTAAGCACGCACGAGCTGGATCGAATCGCGAAAACGGATCGGATCGCAAATGGATCGCATCTCCAACGAATCGTTCCGAATCGAATCGAAATCGGATCGCCCTGGCCGATGCCAATGAATCGAAGCCAATCCAATCGAATCGGAACCGTGGCCCCAGCAGCCCGCGAATCGAATCGCATCGAATCGGACCATAGGCGGCCATGCTGAGCCCCGAAAAGGCTCCAAAAAGGCTCCCCTTGGAGCCCCCGCGAGACTCCAAGAGGGACCCGAAGAGGCATCCAGAAGCCCTTTCCCCTTCCAGAGGTTCCCGAGCTTTTTCAATCGTTTTTCCTTTTTGCCCAACCCTCCTGTGTTGGGTACTCGTTTTGAATAGAGCAGTGTTGTCGCCCCGTCCTCCTTCTCCTCCTCCCCTCTCCTCCCATCCTCCTCTCCTGTCTCCTGTGTTCCCCTCTCCTCTTCTCTCGTGCCGTCGGGCTGCGATCTGCGCAACTGTCGCCACTTCCGTGGGCTCCTGGGAGGCCCAGTGGAGGTGGGTCCCACGCGGACCACCTCGAGACCTCGCGGTGCCCTGGGGGCTGCGGTCTGCGCAACTGTCGCCACTTTCGTGGGCTCCTGGGAGGCCCAGCAGAGGTACGTCTTACGCGTTGCCGCTGCTCTTATTGCTGCGCTCTTCTGAGTTCCCTGATGGGTGCTCTTCTTCCGCACTGCGGTTTTTTTCAGCATGCCCGTCATCATTGAGTGGTCCCGAATGTAACCACCACATGTATAGAAAGGGTTGGGTACGTCGCAGAGTGAAATTCCTAACTTCTCTTTCTCTCTTTCTCTCTCTCTCTCTCTCCTCTCTCTCTCTCTCTCCCCCTCTCTCTCCATTAATATCCTTTCTCTTTTTTCCAATCTGTCTTTATGCTGCGTTTTCGTTTGACCTCAGGGGGACCATATGCAATAGGTTTCTATTACAGGTGGATCCTTATGTGATGAGATGCTGTGAAAGGTGGATCCATCTCTAATCCGATTCCATTAGAGCTGAATCTGTATGTAATAGGATCCCATGAGAACCGGATCCCATTAGATGTGGATCCATCTCTAATGGGACCCCAAGAGAGATGGGTCCATCTCTAATCGGATTCCATTAAAGCTGGACCCATATGTGTTAGGTTGCTTGTATAAGTGGATCCATGTGTAATGGGATCCCATTTAAAGCAGATCCATCTCTAATGGGATTCTGTTAGAGGTGGGTACATCTCTAATCGGCTTCCATTAGAGGCGGGTCCATCTGTAATAGCGTCCCAATCGAAGTGGGTCCATCTCTGTTAAAATTCCATTAGAAGGGGATCCATCTGTAGTAGGACTCTAGTAGCAGTGGACCCGTCTCTGATAGGACTCCATTAGAGGTGGATCTCGCTCCGATGTGATCCCACTCGGGGCGGGTCCATCCCTAATAGGATTGTAATGGAAGTGGACCCACCCAGACTAGCATGTCATGGGAGGTGGATCCGTATGTAATAAGTGGCCATGGAAGGTTGACCCATCTGTAAAAGGGTCCCATTAGAAGAGGATCCATCTCACACCATATCCAATTGGAGGTGGATCCATATGTAGTAGGATTCAAGTAGAGGGGCCCCATTTCTGTTAGGATTCCTTTGAGGTGAACCCATATGTAATAGGTTTCCCTTTTGAAGAGGGCCCATCTCTCATATGATGCCATTAGTTGTAGGTCAAGCTGTAATCGGAGCCCATCAGAAATGTACCCATAATTAACCAGATTCTACCGGAGGTGGACCCATTTGTAGTAGGATCCTATCAGAAGTGGACCCATATTTATTAGGATGAGATTAGATGTGGATTCATATGTGATACGTATTATATGTGAGGCGGACCCGTTTGTAATAGGATCCAAGTCGATGTGGTCCCATCGGTAGTAGGATTGTATCAGAGGTGGGTCAATGTCTCATAGGATTCCGCCAGATGTGGGTACATGGCTAATCGGATTCTATTAGAGATGGACGCATGCCTCATACGATTCTAGCAGGGGTGGAACCATATGCGATAAAATAATACTAGGTGGGGCCATCGGTCGTAGGATTCTATCAGAGGTGGACCCACCCGTACTAGGATCCCATTAGAGGTGGACCATCTGTAATCGGATTCTATACGAGGTGGACCCATCTCTACTCGAATTCCATTCGAGGTGGGTCCATCCCTGCTAAGATCCCATTCGAGGTGGATCGGTCTGTCATAGGGTTTGGGTCCATCTCCAAGAGGATCCCAGTAGAGGCGGATCCATCTCCGATCGGATTCCATGAGAGGCGGGCCCGTATGTCATAATAGTACATGAGAGGTGGATCCATATGTAACGGGTTACTATTGGAGGTGGACCATCTGTACTGAGATCCTATTAGAGGCGGACCCATATGTGATATGATTTTAACAAAGGTGGACCCATCTCTAAACGGACTCCACTACATGTGGATCCATCTCTAATTGGGTTCTATCAGATGTACACTCATACCCAATAAGACCCCATGAAAAGGAGTCCGTGAGAGATGGGTCCAAGAAGAATTAGAATCTCGCAGAGGTGGACCCATCTGCCACAGGATTCTATTAAAAATGGACCCATCTGTATTGGGATCAGATTAGAGCATCTCTAATGGGATTCAATGAGAAGTGGATCCATCTCGAACCGGCTTCCATTAGAGGTGGATCAATATGTCATATGTTCTCAATCGAAGTGGACCCGTCTCTGTTAGAATTCCATTCGATGTGGGCCCATACGTAGTAGGGCTTAGAGGTGGACCCATCTCTGATAGGACTTCATTAGAGGTGGACCTCACTCTGATAGGATCCTATTCGGGGTGGATCCATCCCTAATCAGGTTCCATGAGAGGTGAATGCATATGTAATCGGATTCCATTAAAGGTGGACCCATATGTAGCAGGATTCAACATGAGGCGGACTCATCTGTAATAGGATTATATTAGAGGTGGACCCATCTGTAGTAGGAGTACCTTTGAGGTGGATCCACCAGTAATATGAATAGATCAGTGGTGGGCCCATCTGTAATCGGATCCCATGAGAGGTGAATCCATCCCATAAGTTTCCTAAAGAATGTGATACGAATCAGCCAAAATAGCATTCCCAGCGTAATGCCCCTCAAAGGGATCTTGTTGAAATCCTCCCAAAACGGAATCCTTTTTTGCAATCCGTCACAGAAACTAAATCGATCGTAACCGTCCGCAAAAGGAACTGTATTGGAATCCTCTGCAAAAGGGACTAATTTGCAACCTTGACCAACACAATTTTTTATCGCAACTCTTCACACAGAGAAAATCATATTGCAACGCGCCACAAAAGGAATCGTTGTGTGGCGGCAAGGCAAAGTTGGGGCCCCGATGAAGGAAAGAGAGAAAAAACAGAGAAACAAAAACAAACGCCGCAAACAGAATCCTATTCAAATCCTCAACAGGGACCGTATTGTAATCCGCCACAGGATGAAATTCTTTTCTGATCGCCCACAAGAGGAACCCGATTGAATCCTCCACAAAAGGATCCCGATTGCAATCCCACGCTATATGAATTCTACGGTAATGCCCACAAAAGGAATCCTTTTGTGGCGGCCAGCAAAAGTGGGGACCTCAGAAGGGAAGAAAACACATATATATATATATATATATATATATATATATATATGTACTCCCCCTTCCCCCCGCCGGCAAAAAAAAAACTTGTTTCTCTCACAAAAGGATTCCTTTCGGGGCGCATTACAATGAAGTTCCTTCTGTACAGGATTCCAATCGGACCCCCCCCTTTGCCGCCGACCGAAAGAAGAATAAGAAGCAGAATAATAATGACAAGAACGCAACATGAAAAACGAGAGAAAAAGCTCGGGAAGCTCTGAAAGTGGAGTCGCCCTCCAGGAGGCCCAGAGGAACACCCCAAGAAGCTCCCGAAGAGCCCCCGAGGGACAGCGCATTGCGAAGCGTTGCAGCCACACCACGCTGCAGCGTCGTAGCGCTGCGACCAAGCGGAGGCGGAGGCGGAGGTGGAGGTGGCGGAGGCGGAGGTGGAGGAGGAGAGGGACGAGGAGGAGGGAGGAGGAGGAGGAGCAGGAGGAGGAGGAGCAGGAGGAGGAGGAGCCTTTCTGGGAGAGCTCGGTAGAACGATTGCGCCCAAGACAGCCCAAGAGCGATTTGGGGGGCCCGCGGGGACCCCGTGAGTCTACTGCTTAACCGAGCCTCTTCGGGAAAGCTGGGCAGAACGGTCCTGCCACCCTGCATGCGCTTCGATGCTGGAGCCGTCACGGTGGTGTGGCTTGAAGCAGGAAGCAGGACAAGATCAGGCAGATGGAGCACACAAACAAGTGGGCGGCGTAACAACAACTTGTCCTACCAGAGGGCACGTGGCGACCATACGCAGGCCGCTGACGCAGCACACCGTGTGAGAAGGGAGCACTCACCGCGCGACATCACGCGGGCAGCATGCGCGAGAAGCCGCACAGTCTGCCTCGTTTGCGCACGTTCCCTCAAATGGCAGCGCTGATGAGGAAACCAAAAGGTACCGATACCGCTACTCCCCGGACCTCTCCCGAGGTGCGTTCTAACCAGAATGTCGGGGCGAATCCAGCGGTGGCGACGAGGGCCTCCCAGGAGTCCCAAAGAGGGGAAAACGAATGAAGGGTAGCGGTATCGGTACCTTTTTCTCCCTGAGCTGAGCGAATGACAAAGGGTCGGGGAGACGTAAGGCTCGGGTTCGGAGGACTCGGGTTGGCCTGACGGGGCCATCATGCAGATGACGAGACCCTCTCTGAAATTGGACACAAGCCCCCGCTGCAAACATCCCACGAAAACTGGACCGTCAAAATCCAGAACGCGCTCGTCAAAAAACTTCGGCTAACCCGAGTCCCGGCGTACTCGACCCTTACGGCTCCCCGGAGGGGGGGGGTCACGAGCCTCGCCCTCCCTCCTCCCTCCGCCGAGTGCTGCCCGACGCTGCCCTGGCCCAGGGCGACCACAGCTCTTCCATGTAGGCAAGGCCGACCCCGCACGGGGCCAGGAGGGCCCTACGCGCGCTTCCGCGGGGGCGCGAAGAGCTGGAGGGCGCCTTGGGCCAGGGTCACCTCTGGCAGCCTCTGACTCCCTCTCCAGTCCTCCTCCCCTGAGATCCTGGCCTCAATTTTTGCGAGCTGGCCGTGTTCGCCTGGCTTCGACCCTCACGGATGGATCCGGCCGCAAATATGGCGCAAACAGAACATGGGGATCGGGGCTCTGGCCGTAATCTTCCACGACGTCGCCACTTTTTTCGCGACGTCGGATCTCAGGGTCACCCACCAGCCAGACCTCCCCCCCCGAGATCCGACGTCGCGGAAAAACATGACCAGAACACTTCACTGGACCCCATCTTTCTGCGGCATTTCTCGAGCCAGATCGGTCTGGGAGGGTACTGGGGCCTGAAACGGGGCGCAAACGCCCGATTCAAGCAAAAAATGCATCGCCCGGATCTCAGAGCCGCCCGCGTCTCGGCGCGCTCCCCTGTACGACCAACCCGGCGCACCGGCGCAGGTGTGATCTGGAACAGGCAGCGGCGGCTCCGTGCGGGCTGGCCCGAACGCGGGGGACGCGGGACCCAGCCGCCCGGGGCTCCGCGCTGGTGCTGCCGGGCCGAAGCGCGCCTCGCCAGACGCCGGGGACGCCGAGCCGGGGCGCGCGGGCGAGCGCGGCAGCGGCATGGGGCCCGTGTGCAGGTGGTCCGGGGTCGGCGCCGGTGGCCCCGAGCGTGCCAGGCTGCGCGGCGAGCACGCGGGCCCCAGGCCTGCGGGGTCGGGCGCGGGCAGCGGCGGGCTGGCGCGGCACGTGCCAGACGACGAGGGCGCCGCGCCGGTGCGGGCGGAGGAGCGCGTCGGCGTCGAGGGGCCCGGGTGCAGGGGGTCCAAGGCCGAGGCCGGCGCGCCCGTGCGCGCCGGGCTGCGCGGCGGCGCCGCGGGGCCGGGCGCCGTGGGGTCAGGCGCCGGCGGCGGCAGGCCGGCGCGGCACGTGCCCGAGGGCGGCGCCGCGGGGCCCGCGCGGGCGGGCGAGCGCGAGGGCGGCGGCGGCCCGAGGTGGAGGAGGTCCAGGGCAGCCAGCGCCGGGCCAGGGCGGCTCATGCTCCTGGCGGGTTTCGTTTTCGAGGGGGGCCGGCCTCATCTGGCGCCAGCGTGCCGCGGCCCTGGCCAAGGAGGGCGCACGGAAGCACGGCCGGCGTCGTGTGAGGCACGGTGCCCCTGGCAGACCAGCTGCCGAGAGTCCCTCCCACGTTGCTGGTCAGAGTCTGGGGATGGGCTTGGTGGACGAACATCGCGTTGGCGGGAAGAGCTGTCCACAGAGCCCATCCCAAAGGTAAAACCATGAGTGCGAAAGGAGCAGGCTCAGTGGCCATCTTTTGTTGCACGAGTTCCGCCAGCTTCTGCCGAGCACCCGCCGCATGTCGCTGGCGACTCGGTTTTCGTTTCCGCCTGCTTCTGGGGCCTCCTGGCACCTTGCCCAAGGCACGAGAGAGTGAGACTCAAAACCCCCAGTGGGACTGGACTGGTCGGAACAAGAGAAACACACGATGCTGACAAGCAAAGCTTGTCGATATGAAGCTGTATTTGAAGTGGCAAGGTCGTCGATACTCCCCATGACCTACCTTAGCTCAGTTCCGTCCAGCGAAGCTCAGGAAGGTTTGGCTTAGCATAGCTCGCAGTAGCCTGGCTCGAGTGTGGAAGTTAGACGCGCGTCAACATATGTAAAGGAAAGCGGTTGCTGGACCTGTCTACAGAAACCGAACCAAAACAGCAACACACTGTTCTAAAGTCAGTGGCGCAGAGGGTCCTAAGCGCCAGCAGCAGATGGAGGTGCTACTTGCGATCGAGCGTTGTCGAAGGCGCAAAGTACAAAGCGTCGCACACAGCACCATGCAAGCGATGGGTGTGTGAGAGACAAAACATGCAGCGGCCGATAAACGAGGATACTACTCAACTCAAAACGAACTGAAGCGCGACAGCCAGAAGACAGTAACACACACAGAGTCATACACACACTACACCAGAACGCAGCTGGCATGGTTTGGCGCAGAGCCAGCATAGAGCGTAGCTTAGAGTGTAGCTTAGAGCGTAGATTTGAGCTTTAGCACGGCCTGCATAATCTCCAGGTTCCACACAACACGCAAATGACATCAGGTCCGAACTGGCGTAGCTTTGTAACCGTTACTGGCGTAGCTTTGTAACCGTTCTAGAGTTATGCAGTGGTATGCGTATTGCTAGCTTAACTTCATACTACTGGAACTCAGCGTAAGTGAAGCAGCGACAGTTGTCGCACCACAGTAGCTTAGAATTGCTCTGTCTAACATGCATCAAATTTGAGCACAGTAAGCATGAGCGTAGTGTGAATGCTAAGCGAAGTTAGACTGTACTGTGTGGGTAGATGTTTTGGTAGTTGGTCGCTACACGTTTAGCTGTAGCTTCATGTATACCACCGTCGCGTAATTTCGCGCGTGCACCAAAATATGTGCAGCTATGTTAGATACTGTACTTACTCTTACATCTACCTGCGTATACGTAGAAGCACGTGGCATGTATCAAACAGAGAGCGTATCTACCAGCCAATTTCTCCCGGCAGTCACCGGCTAAGCACAGCCCCCAAAGACCATCGTCCCGTTTTCTTCCAGCCGAGCCCAGCCGCTGCGACGAATGGGACACACGACCTGGTCTGAAAGCATCCATGCACGTGAGAGGGAGCGGGAGCAGCGCACCTGACGCATCGGTGTGCCTCAGAGGAAATAGAGGCGAATAGAGAGAGAGAGAGAGAGAGAGAGAGAGAAAAAAAAACAAAAACAAAAAAAACGGAGGGGAGGGGAGGGGGAGGGCAGAGAAGGAACGGGGAGGAGGAAGGGCGGAGGGGAGGGAGGGAGTGCAGGAGGCACATGGATCGGCCAAAGAGGGCAGGGGAGGAGAGGGGGCGCAGGGGAGAGCCGAGGGAGGGCAAGGGGGAAGAGGCTGGGCACGGAGCGGAAGGGGGGGGCGGGGGCAGGGCCCGAGGTCTGCGCGCGCAGAGCCGTGCCGCAGGGGCCCCCGGAGGCCCGACGCCTGCACGGCCAGGGGGCCCACAGAGGAGGGGTACGCGCCCAGCGCTGTGTGCATGAACGCGGCCCCTCGATCCGCGAGACCGGCCGCGTGCTGCGAACGTCCGGGCAATGCGTGCTCTCGAAGCCAGCGTGGATTCGTGTACGTGAGCGTCCTTCTTTCGCTCCTGAACAGCGTTGCTCGATCCGCCGATGCCGCATCAGGAAGAGCCGACTCCACGGCCTTTGGTGCGGCGGAGGCCTCGTACCTCCTCGGGCCACTCGACCCCGCGTCCAGACGCCGAGGCAGGGCGAAAGTCTGCAGAAGGTGGGAGCCGCAGAGGTGTACACTAAAGCATGCGGGCCTTCGTGCGAAACATTGTGTGCACAGCTTGTTGGGCGTCTCACGCCCGCGAACCGACGCAAAGCATGTCCACTATAATTTGCGCGGTGGCGGTGGCGAACATAATTTCATTATGGTCATGTTCCTGCCCCCGAGAAGTCATAATTTGAAACCATGCCTGGCCAGGACCCCGGCACGACGAGAACGTGCCCTCCTGGCCGAGACCAGAAGAGCCTTTCTGCACCGCGCTGCGCCGGGGCCCAGGATGGTACTGGTCGAGCATGCCGGGGATGAACCTGGTACCCATCGGTCGGAAGAAGTGGGTAGAAACATGGGGTGGGAAGGCGTTGAAGTCGATTCGATCTCCGCCCGCCCGCTTAAGAGAAGGAAGTAAAAGGGGAACCACTCGATCCTAAAGGTAGGGAGGCGCCCAAAGCAGGCTGGAGTCTGGGAGTCTACAAACACCTACGGCTGGCGTCGCAAAGATAGCGTGCAGCACCAATCTTCGAGAAGCACGCTCTTCCCCACACTGAGGTTTCCGCTGCGCACGCTATCCATGTGAAGCAATCCCCCTGCGACGGATCCTTCTGTGCACGCTCCGGGGCTTCCTCCGTGCACGCTATCCCGCTTCTCGCGGAAAGCGTATGCTGAGCTCATCGCACGCTATGTCTGCGACGCCAACAGTACTTTCAACGACCAGTGGGTTATCGGCGCCCTCTGCGGACGCAGTGGAGAATCAGTCAACATCGCATCGGGAAATCGGTTCGAATCGACATGTGCGTCGCATTGGCGGGTCGCACCAACACGGAGACGGAATCGAATCGCATCGGCTGCACCAGGATACACAGCAGCGCCACGCAAGCACCGGACCGCATCGGATCGCTGGGAGAGGTCGAGGCCGAATCGAAGATCGAACTGGCCGAAACATCCAGGCCGAATCGTACCGATCTAATCGACGCGGGACCTGCAGGGCGGATCGACTACACGCAGGAGTGACCCTGGGCAAGAGTGACCTTTAGTGAGTGGCCAACGGTGGCCTTTTGGGGCCACCACCAGGCGCGCAAGCTACTGCTATCGCATCGCACTCAGCGATCTGAGGGGCCCCATTGGGCCTGCATCAAAAGTCACTCCTGAGATCCGACGTTGCAGAAAAATCGCAACATCGCGGAAAATCAAGACCAAAGCCCTGGACCCTACCTTTCTGCATCTCCGACCCGCATCGATCCGTGAGGGTCCCGGAGCCCGAAACCGAACGAGAAAACACGCCCGCTGTGGGCAAAGATCGCAGCGCCAGGAGCTCAGGGGGAAGGTCCCTCTTACGCGGCGTCGAGCAGAGCAGAGCTCGCTCTCCTGATCGGCGCCGGCGGCCCCGGGTGCCCGGGGTCCGGCGCCGGCAGGGGCGGGCCGAGGCGCGCCGTCCCAGAGGCCAGCGTGGGGGGCCCCGTGCGCCCAGGGCTGCGCGCCGGGGGCGCGGCGCCCGCGTGCACGGGGTCAGGGGCCTTGGCGGCGCGCGGGCGCAAACCGTGTCGTTTCCTCTTCCCTCCGCCTCCACCTCCTCCGCCCGCTCCTCCTCCTCCTCCGCCTCCTCCGCCTCCTCCTCCTCCTCCTCCTTTTCCGCCCTCCTCCTCCCCCTCCGCCTCCCCCCCAACTACCCCCTGTCCTCCTTTCCCCGAAGGCGTCAGGCGCAATCAGACCTGTACGTCCCAGACCCCCTCGGGTCACGGAAAAATCCTGACGGGAGGTTTCTGTTGGCCGAACTCGGCCTCCGCAGGGGCCCTCGCCTGGCCTCGCGAGGCCGTGGAAGGGGTCGCGCGGGGTCGAGACCTCTTAGGAGATGCATCATGAGAAAGTCCAGACATCGGGGGTCTGGGAGCGGCGGCGCGCCTAGAGGGGGAAGTGAGAGGGGGCGGGCTTTCTCAAAAGGGTTCGGAAGTCCCCCAGCCATCTGAGAGGTTTTCTGAGCCTTCCCCGAAGACACCGAAGACTTCTCAGAAAGCGCGAGGGGTTCTGAGAAGTTCCGCCACCTTTTGAAAGAGCCTCCTCCTTCTCACGTCCCCACTCGCACGCCGCCGAACGATAGTAAGCGCGGCAAGGACGCAACCCCTTTGGACTGAAGAGGCACGAACCCAGACATCCCGGCGCTCCAATGTTTGTCGGTGCGTGGGCCCCAGAGGTCTGGACCACGTCCCCAGAGCCGGCTCGTCGCCCTGAGTCGTTGTTTGACAGGCCCGCGGCCCAGCGAGAGCCCCCAGAGGCGGGAAACGGCAGCAAACCGTCCGCTGCAATTAGTTCTGTTGGAGCGTCGGAGCTCTGGGGATGCAGGGGTACCCTTGAGAAGGTTGCCCAGCCTTGCCATCGGTTTCGGCTGCAGCGAGCCGACAAGCGAGGATCCCAGACCCCTCGAATCAGAAAAGAGCACGGCGCAAGGTTCTTCGCTAATGTTCGGCCTCTCGGGGCCCTTCTGGGGCCCCGGAGCCGTCAAAAAGCGACTCGGGGTGAAAAACTGGTCCTGGGAACCCCGGGCCTCTGCGGCGCTCGGCGAAGGGAGCGGGCCGAGATGCGAGGAGCGGAGCAGTAAGGCGAGGCCAGAACGAAGACAAAATCGGGTGAGGATGAGTCGAGAATCTCTCAGATCCAGCGGCTCTGGAGGATCGTTTCACCGATCACTATCCTCACTGGCGTGGCCTGGGCCCCACTGGCCGATGTACCCCCCTAGAGCAGGAGATACAGGCTATGTTCCCTTCGGATTCTGAGAGACAGAAATTCACCGAATACACGGTGCTGGGATGGTGGGGCTCGGGATGGGGATGGGGATGGAGATAGGGATCGGTGAAACCATCCTGACTTGCGGTGCGCGGCGAGGGGAGCGAGCAGAGATCTAAGACGACGCCAGGACGAGGACAAATTCGGGTAGGGTGAGGATACATCGCGAATCTCTGAAACCTGGCGGCTCTGGAGGGTGTGTCGGGAACCGCGGCCTTCTCAGAGCTTTCGGGAACGCTCTAAGAGCGTTCTGGAACGCTCCGGAACGCATTTATCCTCGTCATGGCCCCCTCCGAAGCTGGGCGAGTCGAGACAACGACTGTTCAAAAATACATCCCTGGGCTCCTTCCCGACTTTCCACAGGCTGCACCCTTGCAGCGCAATTGAAGGAGAAGGAGACAAGATAGGGGGAAGATCGCGACGCTGCAAATAAAGATTTCGGCGAAAATCCGAGGAACTATAGACATGGCCCGCCCAACCCATCACCACACCAGAAAGGAGAGAGAGGGAGGAGGAGGAAAAAAGGAGGATAAGGACAAGGACAAGGAGGAAGAGGAGGAGGCAGGAGCAGGAGGAGGAGGCGGATGAGGAGGAGGAGGAGGAGGAGGAGGAGGAGGAGGGGGAAGGAGACGGGGAGGGGGACAAGGAGGGGGAGGAGGAGGAGGGAGAGAGGAGGAAGAGGAGGAGGAGAGAGGAGGAGGAGGAGGAGGAGGAGGAGGAGAAGGACGAAGGACGAGGACGAGGAGGAGAGGAGGAGGAGGAGGAAGAAGGGAAGACGAGGTAGAGGAGGAGGAAGAGAGAGAGGAGGAGGAGATAGGAGAGGAGAGAGGAGGAGGAGGAGGAGGAGGAGGAGGAGGAGGAGGAGGAGGGGGAGGAGGTGGAGGAGGAGGAGGAAGGGGAGGGAGGAGGAGGAGGAGGAGGGGAGGAGGAGGAGGAAAGGAGGAGGAGGAGGAAATGAAGAGGCGGAGGAGGAGGAGGGAGATAATAGTAAAGAGGAGGAGGAAGAGGAGGAGGAGGAGGAGAAGAGGAGGAGGAAGGAGGAGGAGGAGGAGGAGGAGGAGGAGGAGGGGGAGGAGGAGGAGGAGGGAGGAGGAGGAGGAGGAGGAGGAGGAGGAGGAGGAGAAGAGGAGAGAGGAGGAGGAGGAGGAGGAGGAGGAGGAGGAGGAGGAGGAGGAGGAAGTGGGAGGGAACAGGAGGAGGAGGAGGAGGAGGAGGAGGAGGAGGAGGAGGAGAAGGAAGAGGCGGAGGAGGCGGAGAGGAGGGGAGAGAGTAGGAAGAGGGGGAGGAGGAGGGAGGAGGAGGAGAGGAGGAGGAGGAGGAGGAGGAGGAGGAGGAGGAGGAGGAGGAGGAGGAGGGGCAGAGGAAGGCCGCAGTGCACCGGGCCGAAGAAAGCGGTGCACCTCGCCATACCCGAATCGGGGAGCGGCGGCGACTCACGAGGCACCAGCGTGGCAGACGGGCACGGCGCGCACGAGCCGATCGCGGACGAAAGGCGCGGGCCTTCAGATCTGGGCGTCGTGGGAAAAGTATCCCTCCTCCTCCTCCTCGTCCTCGTCCTCCTCCTCCTCGTCCTCGTCCTCCTCCTCCCCCTCCTCCTCCTCCTCCTCCTCCTCCTCCTCCTCCTCCTGCACCTCACGGTACACCGTTGTCGCCCACCTTCGGGCCCCAGGACCCACCCTCACGGACCAGTCCAACCCGAGGGATCCCGCAAGGAACTCGGGTTGAGGGCCCTGGCCGTGATCCGCGGGCGCCTGTGGCTGTTTCTGTTGCGGCAGCGGTCTCGGGGGGACGGGCTGGAGCCGCACCGCTGTACACAAAGGTGCGCTTCACATAGGATAGAACTCGTTTCGTGGACGGCAACTTGGAAAAAAACCCTTGACACGCCGGAAGCGGGGGAAGGGGGGGGAAGGCAGAAGCACGCGGCGCCCCCGGAGAAGCAAGCTTGGGGCTCGGCACCGGCCTCTCTAACAAGGGGGAAAGGGGACAGGGGCCGCCCTCCAAGAGGAGGGGGTTCAAACCAGGGGGAACCAGCCTCCCCCCGGGAAGGGGGGTTCGAACGGGAAGGAAGGGACCTGTGCAAGATGGGTGTTCGGCTGGGGAAGGGCCCCCCCCGAATAGAATCATACTGGGACTCGATCCAGCTCGAACAGAAACGAATTATAGTTGGATCCGCTTGTAATAACATCCTATTTGGCTCGATACCACTGGAACATAATCCTACTATAGCTGGATTCCGCTCAAAGTTAATCCTGCAGAAGCTCGATCCAGCCCAAATTGGATCCTACGATAGCTGGATCCAACTTATTACAGAAACCGAATCGGGCTCGATGATGGAATACCTATACGACCACCCTGCAGGTGATAAGGAGGTTGGGGGGCAGCACTGGGCAAACTTTGTGTTTGTTGTTATGACGATGCCTGTGTGGCAGAGTCTAGTGAGTAGTGTGATTGTGCACGCGAGCGTGATGTGATGTGGCGATGTTGCCGAAGCGCACTCGACATTGTCATGAAGCGCTGTTCCCGCGTGCGCTGATCAATCGCGCGAACCTCACCTCAGCGCTAGTCGACGTGGTCGAACGTGCGTGCCGCGGGTCAGCAGGCGCTGGCGCCTTACGATTTGCATTTGGAAATGCAAATCGATTTGCATTTCGCTGCGCTCTTCGGTCTGCATGTCGGTTTGCATGCAGACTTGCATTGGATAGCTCGCCGCAGGCGGCGATTTTTGAAATGCGCAACCCACGGCGGGACACCAGCGGGACACCAGCGGGACACCGCGGGCCACCATTTGACGGGAGGAGCATCATTTGGTCCGGCCGCGGCCCAGCCACAGGAGGATTTCGGGACACCAGCGGGACACCGGCGGGACACCGCGCTCCACCGGCCGCCGGAGGAGCATCATTTGGTCCGACCGCGGCCCTGCCACAGGAGGATTTCGGGACACCAGCGGGACACCGGCGGGACACCGCGGGCCACCGGCCGCCGGGGGGGAATCATTTGGTCCTGCCGCGGCTCAGCCACAAGAGGATTTCCTCTCGCCCGCCCACGCAGCTTCGCCTCGCCCGCACGCACGCACTCACGCACGGCACGCACGACACGAACCGGAAACCGAAATCGATTTCCCGGTGGGCGTGGTCTCCGATTCACGTCGGAATCACCCCCCAACCTCCGATAACCTTACTGGGGCTCGATCCAGCCGTGATAGCAGCCTACTAGAGATCGATCGTCGTCGTCGTCGTCGCCGTGACCGTCACCGTCGTCGTCATCGGCGTCGCCACCGTCGTCGCCGTCGCCGTCGCCGTCGCAATCGCCGTCGCCGTCGCCGTCGCCGCCGCCGCCGCCGTCGTCGTCGTCGTCGTCTTCGGCGTCGTCACCTTCGAACCCCTCCTCCTTGAGAGGGGGTGCCCCCCCCCCGGTGGTTCGAACTCCCCACCCCACTTGCAACTCAGGGAAGGCCCCCTCCCCAGTTCGAACCCCCCCATCTTGCATCTCAGGGATGGGTGGGGGGGCCAGTCGAACCCCCCCTTTCCCAGCGTCCACAGAACACACTCGTTCGTACATAGTTTGCTCGACGCGTCGCGCTCGCGAATTTCGCGCAGGTCGAAATATTGCGCTACGTGGACGATTTGTTCAGCGTCTAGCGGGCGACGTCCACTACACTTTGGGTGGTGGCGATAGCGAACACCGTTTCATCCTGGTCATGAAGGGAGGCATCATCTGCAATCATACCTGGCCAGAGCCCTGACACTATGCGAAAGCGCCCTCGTCGATGAGGCCAGGAGGGCCTTCCTAGACCTCGCTGGGGCCCAGGATGGCAGAGGCCAAGCATTGCGGGGGTGCACCTGATGCCTAGCGGCTGGAAGTGGGCAGACGATGCAGCAGATTAGAGGTCGGCTCGACCTCCGCCCCCCCCTGAAGAGGAAGCGGGGAAACAAAAGGGTACCTTGTACCGCTACCGCTACTCCCCAGACCTCTCCCGGTGCGTTCTGACCAACATTTCGAGGCGAATCCAGCGGTGGCGACGGGGGTCTCCGTGGAGGCCGAGCAAAGTGAAAACAAGGGAAGGGTAGCAGTATGGGAATATGTTCCTCCTCTGGCCTCCTCTGAGGAAGAGGGGCAGCCACGGGAAGGCTCAAGCTCCTGTCCCCGAGAGGTAGCCCTGCCGGGCGTCTTGCCGAGACACGGCGGCCAACTCCTGCGAAGCATCTGGGCCACCGCAGGCCTGGCCTGCGGGGACCGGGCCACGGCGACGCGGCCCGCGGCGGAAGGCACGTGCCGGGGGGCACAGGCAATCCACATCGCAAGGATGCACGACAAGGATGCGAGGGCCTTGGAAGGTCATGTCGAAACTCTTCAAGCGTGGCGCGGCCAGCGAAAGTGGCCAAGAATGAGCCGAAGGGGAAGGATGCAAGGGTATCCTTGGGAAGGTCGCTCATCCTTACTATGCGCGTTGACATAGGGGCCTGCGAGCCCAGGGCGCCCACATCGCGAGAACTGCGCCCCTCACCGCAACATGTCTGAAACCCCTGCGGGCCCCGCTCCCAACGCGGTATGCGGTGCACAGCTGCTCGGCTCGGAAGGCCAGAGAGCCATGCACCGCAACATTCATGGGTCGAGGATCGACGACGCCTCGGGAGACGCCAACGCGGCACGGTGCACACAAGTGGACCGCGGAAACACATTTCTACACTGAACGCTCTGAAGTCTGGGGACGCTGGCCCTCAGGAGGATCGAGGAATCCCGCCAACAGGGTCAGATAGTGGCCCGTCTCGGCGCACGGGGGCGGGCCGACACTACGGACACTAACTTCCTTCAGCCCGACGGACTGGCCCCTGACGCGTCACAGTGGTCACCAGTGAGGCCAGGGCTGCTGAGCTGCAGGATCTCGGTGCGCCAGCGCGCCGAAGTCCTCCAGCTCGGTAGCCCTGCCCTCCCGGGTCCGCGCAGTGCTAACATAGGTCCCGAGCATTGCAGTGAAGCAGCACTGGGTCCCTGGACGCCGCCGACGGCTGCGGCTCACGGATCCAGAGAAGCGCGCGACGGCCGACGACGCCTGGCCGAGACCCAGCCGCTGGCCAGAGGCGTTCCTCGCGGGGAGGAGGAGAAGGAGGAGGAGGAGGAGGGGGGAGGAGCAGGAGGTAGGACACGCCCGAAGAAGAGGCAGAGCCACGACCCCGCAGACCTCCGACGGCTCAGCGAGGGGGGGGGGGGCTCGTGGCCCCTACAGTGGCCTGGGACTGTCCAGAACCTGCCGTCGTGGTCTTCCACGACGTGCAGGTGAGGTGCTCTCCGCCCCACCCTGCTCCTCCCCCTCCCCCTCCTCCTCCTCCTCCTCCTCCTCCTCCTCCTCCTCCTCCTCCTCGGGGAAGGTGAGGGGGGGGGGGGGGCGGGTTCAGCCAGAGGGGGGGAACATCGAACGGGACTTGCCGATGCGCCCCGATGGATCGGCGATGGGCCCCCGACAGAGAAACTGCACGCTCTCGGGCGGGGCGGGCCATGTGGACGTTTTTTTAGAGGGCAGAGAATCCACCTCGATAATAACCACCCTGACACGCGACGCTCTTAGTAAACGCACCCAAAAAAGGAATTGAACAAGGCAGGGCTGTTCAATAAACGCCCAAGGCCTTTTAGTACACGCCAATTGTCGGGTCCGGGTGTTTTTTCCTGCCTTGATTGTTGTTCCGCATTTTGACATTGGGCGGAAGTGGGGGGGAGGGGGGGGGTCTGACTGCGGACCTCTGCTTCGTGCGACTGTTTGCGACAGTGCTGCCTCTGGAGACGACTCCACCCGCTCAAAACAAGCGCCCTCAAAAATAACCAAGATCTACTCCACCGGAGGGGAGGAGGGGTTTGGGTGCCCGCGCCGTTCGGCAAAACAGTACATGAAAAAAAGATCACTATCGGGCCCCTGTCGGCGATCAGTGGGCGATTGGGGGTCAATGCATCCCCCATGAGCCTATCCCCCCATAACCTTGTCACCAGGATTCCGTGGCATAGCTCGGCTCTCCGGCCGCCGTTCGGGACGATCTGGGCACCCCTGGAGCGCTCTCGACGAGGCGCAGCCGACGCAGGGCACCCCGAGGCTGGAAGGCCGACGAGAGCCTGCGAAAACGCCGACACTCCTCTCAAGAGATTCTCCTCCCTCCCTCCTCCTCCTTCCTTCCTCCTCCTCCTCCCTCCTCTCCTCCCCCTCCCTCCGCCTCCTCTCTCCTATCCTCCTCCTCCTCCCCTCATCCTCATCCTCCTCTCCCCTCCTCTCCCCTCCCTCCCCTCCTCCTCCTCCTCCTCCTCCTCCTCCATGCCTTAATAACTTCTCCCTGTCGCACCCCGAGGCCAGTTTTTAGGGCGGACCATGCGTTTCGCCTGAGACTTCCTCACCATTTATGGCCCTGAAGCTTCACAAATGACAACTGTTTCACACATGGAGGCAGGGTCGATTTCAAAATGTGGCTCTCGCCTCAGCGCCGCGTACATTCGTTTCAAATCCTACCAGCCCTCTGGGCGTCGGTGGTTTAGGTAGTCTCCTCTTCCACCCCTCCTTCTTCCCCTTCTGGGAGGTGTTTACCCCTCCCCCTATCCCCCCCCGAACCTGGACAGGGGGTTCCGCGAGGTGCCGGAGCGTCCAAAACGGTCTCGGCGAGGAAGCCAAAATCATTGGTTTTACTATGGTTTTGGCCCAATTTTGGCCTCTTGGGGGGGGACGCTAATTGTGACCCCCCTCTTGTTTGATCGATCTCCGCCCAGATGGCCCCAAGAAGCGCCCAGGAGGCCCCAAGAGGTCCCAAGATGGCCCCAAGAGGCCCCCAAGGGGCCCCCAGGAGGCCCCAAAAAGGATCCCAAGCGGCCCCAAGAGGCCCCCCCAGGCACCCAAGACGCCGAAGAGCTCCCCACGACCGCCAGGAGACCCCCAAAACTTCCCGAGACGCCCAAGAGATACCCCAAGAGGTTCCGAGAAGCATCCAAGAGACCTCTGGCCCTTTTACTTGCTCTCCTCCTCCTCCTCCTTCCTCCTATCCCTTCTCATCCTCTTCCTACCCCTCCGCCTCCTCCTCCCCCTCATCCTATTCATCCTCCGTCTCCCTACTCCCTCATCCATCCATCCAATTTTCTCCTTCGCCCCCCCTCTCCTTCACACGGTTCGGCCGTCCCTCTCTTTACTCCCGCACTTCCCTGATCACCTTTCAACTCGCCTGGACATCGTTTCTGGATGGGCTGGTGGGGACATTTTGTGGTCGCGAGCGGGCGCGGATTCGCAGTCGCCGAACAGAGAGGTCCGGGGCACGGGCCAGTCGAATTAGCAACGCGCAAGCCTAAAAGCGCAGCGGCCGAGCACGCACTCAATGCCTACCGCCGGTGGGGCCGCGGGCTGAAGGGGAGCTGACTGAGCTGCCTGCCAACGGCCACGGTAGCTGATGCACCATGCGAGGGAATTGCCCCCGTACGCCAGGATAAATGACCTGCTCTGTAGCAACAGACCACACGTTAGCCGAGCGGGGCGGTGCCACCAGACGGACGAACCTGGTGTGGCGGCGCGCAGCCAGGGGAGCGGAGCCCGAGGGGTGTGAGAGCACACGAGCTCGAGTGGGTACCGCGGGAGGTGGTCACCCGGTACCGGATGGGCCTTGTCGCCACAGGGCGCCAGGGGCCAGGGCCACAGCTGTGGCGAGGTGAGTGCCGAGAGGCGGTGCCGATGCGCCATCGGGGGAGTTGCCGACCACTGCACGAAGGCTGAACCACTCCTGAGTGAGACGGCGGGTGAGCCGCCAAGGGGCCGGCACCAGACACGGCCTGCGGAACAACTATGGGGCCAGGCGACCAGGAATTGTTGAAGCAACCGAGGGGGCTGGCCAGGGGGCGTGTGCCGAGGACGCCGCGTACAGGGAACCGGCTGGTGGGGATACTTCTTTTTGGTCGCAGCCGCAAGCGAAAGCGCAGGCGGCGAGCAGGGTGTCCGGGGCAACGGGCAAGCCCAATTAGCTGCAAGGCGCAGCGCGAGCCGGCCGAGCCAGCCCTCAGAGGCAGCAGCTGCGGCAGCGGCGGCGGGGGGCTGACTGGCTGAACTGCAACGCCCAGGGAAGCTCGAGCATCATGCAGACCTGTGGCAAAGTGCCAAGGAATTCCCAACTGTGCTCCGCGGCACCAGTCCACCATGGTGTAGGTCCCATGCCGAGACAGAGAGTGTCCTACACGCACAATCCGCACAAACACTGTAGCGAGAAAAGGCCAGGTACACTCTGGTCATGTCGCCAGAGGGCGCCAAGGGTCAGCTGGTTGGGGTACACGAAGCGTCTAGAATATGTGTAAAGGCTTCACGGGTGGAGGGCGGCTCGTTTCCAAAATGTGGCTCTCGCGTTAGCGCCGCGCGCACTCGTTTTAATTAGCCTGGCGGAAGACCCAACCATATGTAGCTGTGAGTGCCGTAACGGAGGGTCTCGTCTTCGGTAAAGCTCCCGACAGGGCGACGACAAACATGAGAGATGAGCCGACGTGGGGACGCAACTGCATGCGAACCCTGCAACTGGGGCCTTCGGTGGAGCCCCTTCATGGGACCCAGACCGTGTGAAGGGTGCGCCGAAATTGAGTGTGGAACTGCTTGTGCACTTTCCCACTGTGGCCTGCGGGGGGGCTTCCTATGGGGCCACGAACCGTGTGAGGATTGATGTGAAACTGCGTGCTAACTTTGCCGTCGGTGCAGCTCCCTACGGGGCCACAACACGCGTGAGGGGTGCGCCGAAATGGGGTGGAACTGCATGCGAACTTTTCTACAGGGGCCGTCGGTGGAACTCCCTATGTGGCCAAACTGCATGCAAACCTTCCCATTGAGGCTTTCGTCGGAGCTCCCTATGTGGCCTCGAACCGTGTAAGGGGTGCGCCGAAATGGGGGGTGGAACTGCATGCGAACTTTCCCACTGGGGCCGTCGGTGGAGCGGCAACGAAACGTGTGAGGAGTGCGACGAACTTGAGGTGGAACTGCATGCAAACTTTCCCTCTGGGGCCTCAGGTGTAGCTCCCTACGTGCCAAGAACAGTGTAAAGAGGTGCGCCGAAATGGGGGGTGGAACTGCATGCGAATGTTTCCACTGGGGCCGTCGGTGGAACTCCCTATGGAACCACGGACCGTGTGAGGGGTGCGCCGAAATGGTGGGTGGAACTGCATGCGAACTTTCCCACTAAGACCTTCTGTGGAGCTCCCTATGGGGCCACGAACCGTGTGAGGGGTGCGCCGAAATTGAGGTGGAACTGCATGCAACCTTTCCCACTGGGGCCTTCGGTGAAGCTCCCAAAGGGGCCACGAAACGCGCGAGAGGTGAGCCGAAATGGGTTGGAACTGTAGGCAAACTTGCCCACTGGAGCCTTCGGTGGAGCTCCTATGGGGCCACGTAACGTGCGAGGGGCGCAAGGGGCGGGAGTAGCGGGGGGAGGGTGGAGTGGGAGGAAGAGGGAGAGGAGGAAGAAGGACGAGAGGAGGCGCGGGGCGCTGTCTCGTCAAAACGAGGACCGAACACCACAGGATGGTTGGGAACAACAATGCAATAGTTTCACGGATTGAAAGCGGCTGGTGTTCAAAATGTAGTTCTCGCCTTAGCGCCGCGCACATTCGTTTGAAACAGTTGCAAGAATTTCACGGATTGAGAGCGGGCGGTTTTCAAAATAGGGCTCTCGCCTTAGCGCCGCGCACATTCGCTATAAACAGTTGCAAGAGTTTCACAGATTGAGAGCGGGCGGTTTTCAACATGTGGCTCTCGCCATAGCGCCGCGCACTTTCTTCTTGACAAATTGCAGGGGTCCTTAGCGCCGCGCACGTTCGCTTTAAACATTTGCGAGATTCACGGATTCCCATGATCTGCTTCCCAAAAAATAATGTTCTGGAAAGGATTCAGGATATGAGGGTGCAACAGTTACGTTGGTTCGCTATGAAATCTCAGGAATGGTGTTCTGGCATGATTCGAGATCGTCGAGACGCAACAATCAGTCTGGTCCGTGGCGTTACATTCCCGAGGACGTTGTTTTGGCATGCTTCAGGGTCTTCAAACGATCGTCTTCCAACGAGGCAATTCCCTCAGTGGAAATGGACCGTTGTAGGGGCCCACGAAGAGGGAGTTTGGAGGGAGGGTTTGATCCAACAAAGTTGACGATTCTTGGGTTTCCACTGGTCCTCCTCCTCCTCCTCCTCCTCCTCCTCCTCCTCTCCTCCTCCTCCTCCTCCTCCTCCTCCTCCTCCTCCTCCTCTCCTCCCATCATCGCCGCATGAGCCCATCCCAAGCCCCTGCAAACGGGGGGGGGGGGTAAACGGGGTGGTAGCCAAAAACTGGTTTGCCGCACACAAGTTCGAGGTAATCCCCCCCGCCCAGAGCGTTCATGATGCACCGACGATCTTGTCCTCCCGATTCATCACGCACTAGTGCCAGGCAAATGCCCCGTCACCCTGTACTCGCTCGTAGAGGCACCCCTAGCTGCCACCCCGTGCACTGACGCCCCGTTTGCAGGGGCTTGGTGATGCCACGACCCCCCCTTGCCGCGTTGCCCCTGACCCCAGCCGCGAGCTGGGCCCGCCACCGGCGCTGGCGGTCCCGAACGCGCGGGGCCACGGGGCGGCGGCGGGGCGCCCGGGTGCAGGAGGTCCAGGGCCAGCGGGGCGGGCCCGGGCCGCGACGTGCTGCGGGGCGGCAGCGGGGCTCCTCACGGGGCGCGCGCGGAGGGGCGAGGGGCCGGGCGCGGAGGGCGGAGGGCGGGCGCTCGGGCTCCGCGGGCCGCCCCGCTGCGCGGCGCGCGCCCTCGCGCTTCAGACACTGCGCGCAGTTGTGGTACTGGCGAAAAGCAGGGATGGCTTGCAAGGCCTCCGCCGCGACCCTTGCAGCCCGCGACACTGTTCCCGCGGGCTTGCGTCGTTGGCCCGAGGGGCCTGCGTCGCGGGTTCGAGGGTGCATGTCGTTGGGCTCGGGGCCTTGCGCCCATGCCCGCTGCTGTGTCCTGTCACTCTGCGCAAATGACACGGTCCCAGGAGGTCCCGACCAGATTGAGCCAAATGATGGCCGCAGGTCGCCTACATAGGGAACCGAACTCTATACACCGACGCGTGTTCAGGGCCTGCTCTGAAACTTGCAAGCAGTAAAGCGGATCCTGGTGTATACGGGATCCTTGTGTATACATGTTTCGTTGTTTCCCCAAGGAAACGGGGAAACAAGTATACACCACACCATCCCGACGTCGTCCTCGATCCTCAAAGAGTCCTGGGATTGAAAAACAGCCCGCCACTGGTAATGTATAGGCACCAATACCCGACTACACTGTCAAAGCTGGGCCAGGCAGGCTTCCAGCATGGCTCCAGGAAGTGCCAAGAGGGCCCCATCCCCAGGGCAGGTTTTTCATCCCGAGTCGCGTTTGACGGTCCCAGGGACCGGTGGGGGCCCTCCAAGCCCGAAAATAGGGAAAATACTTCCGTCGTGATCTTGTCATGGCTAGAGGGTGCCTGGAGTCTGAGCCTCCCACGCATGCCTTCCAAGACACCAAAACCGTTGAAAATCGGAGGGGCTCTGGTGAAAATGTTGACGCCTTGGACTTCTCAGCTTATGATGGACCTCCGAGGCCACGAGATTGGTCCCGGGAAGGGACCAGAAAGCCCCACAGGATCCCGATGACCCCCATAGAGCAAGAAAAAACTGCATATCCATAAACATTCGACGGTCCGTGCAGATTTCTTGGATCTGCGCTGGGCCTCCATTCCTGGCGCGCGAAAGAGACGCCGCCAGGAGGTGGCCAACGCCGATCCAAGAAATCCGCGCGGACCGTCGAAATGTGCTGTTTATGCACTTGTTGTCTTCTTCGAGAGATGGTCCCGGGAAGGGCCCAAAGGCCCTGATGGAACCCCAAGACCCCCAGGAGAACCCCAAGAGATTCCCAAGATATCCCCTCGAGGCATTAACTGTCTGTTCGGGCTCCAGAGAGGGGGCGATGATCTTTTATGGCCCGATTGCCTTCAGCATGCACCTGAACGGGCCCAAAGGCTCGGAAATACGCCGAGAGAGCCCTAAGAGGACCCCCAAAGACTCCCAAATGCCTCCTAGAGGCGCCTTCAGGGTCTTAAAGCTGTCCGGCTGGGGGAGACGATTGAACTGATCTGTCCTTTGGTGTCATACATCTCCAAATGCTCATCCATCCCCCCTTCTCTCGTCAAGTCCCGCGAGAGTCTCGCCAACTCGTCTGGGGATCGTTACGAGATAGGCGGTGGAGATATGCGGGGCGTCAAATCACGGGTGCGACCGGGTCTGGTCCAAGACAAGGCTGAGGAAGTTCATCAACTTCCGGAAAGCCCACGGTTGAAGCCCTGCTGTTGCAGTGCAAGGCTTGCCCGAACGCCTTGGATGAGGCAGGCTTGGGGGCCAGTGGGTCGGATTTCGTACGCCTAACGCGTCAGGCCCCCTCGTTCCCAAATCTGCCATGCCGACCTACTGCAGGGATGGAGTCCTGAAGCGGCCCACGGCAATGCAAGATACAATCAAAACAACCGTCCGCACAACATGTTGAGGCGCCGTGTCACTCGCACTCGCTTCTTGTTCGCCTGAGCAGCCGCAGGCGAGGGTAGCATTTCAAATTTCAAAAAGTCGCCGTCGCTGACGCATGCTCACCGTGAGCATCATGATGACCATCCTTGCCAGAATTAGCGTCGTCATCAACTCTGTCGTCACTATCGACAGTACCATCGTCACCGTCTGCACCATCAGCATCACCAGCGCCACCACAACCATGACTCTCGACATCGTCATTGTCGTCATTCGTCGTCGCTGTTGTAACCAACCTCGAGCGTCATCTTCCTCGTCGTCGACATCGCTACCGTCACCCTCGCACGCGCCAACAACCTCCTCATCCACCGCCTCATCCACCACCTCCGCGTCCACAGACCCTCGACGTCGTGATTCTTCGTAGCGAAAAATTGCAACATCGTGAAAAATCACGCCCAGAGCCCCAGACCCCATCTTTCCTTTTTCGAGCCGGATCGACCTGTGAGGGTCCCGAGGCCCGAAAAAGGCGAAGACGCCCGGCTCGAACAATTGAGACGCCAGGATCTCAGGGTCTCAGATGTTGGACCCACGAAAATCTCTCGACTCCCTCCCGAGGACTGGCTGCTTCATCCTGAGCCAGTGTGTTCGACCGCCGCGGGGCCTGGCCAAGGGCCCCGAAAGACTTCCAGTCGTGGATTTGACGCGACGCGAGGTGGTCTGGATTGAGAGGAAGTTCTCTCCTCCTCCTCCTCCTCCTCCTTCTCATTCCCCGTTTTCCTCCTCAACCCTCCTCTTCCTCCTCCTCCTCCTCCTGATGGCTCCTCGTCCCTCTTCGCTCGTGACTCCTCCTCCTCCTCCTCCTCCTCCTCCTCCTCCTCCTCCTCCTCCTCCTCTTCCTGCGGCACTGCGGGCATAGCGGTTTGTCCGACATCTCCTCCTCCTCCTCTCCTCCTCCTCCTCCTCCTCCTCCTCCTCCTCCTCCTCCTCCTCCTCCTCCCCGTCATGGGGCGACTGGCCCAGGGAAGAAACATCAATCTGAAACGGGGGGGAGGGCCCCGATACCGAATCCTGGGCGGGGTGGGCTGTCGGGCCCCTGTCGGCGATGTCTCTCAGGCAAGCCGCCGGCGCTGCTGCCTCCACCTCCGCCTCCGCCTCCGCTTCCTCACCGCGCGCTACCGCGTGTGGCCGCGCGCACGGCTCCTGTGTGCACGGAGTCCAACACAGGCGCGGACGGGCCAGTGCGCGCGTGGCTCCGGGGAGGCGGCGGCGGGCCCGCGTGCGCGGGGTCCAGGGCAGGCAGCGGGGCGCCGGGGCCTCGGGAGCGAGTGGGTGATCTTTTCTGCTCTCCGACGACTTGCCATCGCTTGGACGCACATTCCCGGTGCATGTTGCGGGTTTCTTGCGTGCTTTTTCCCCCAGATGACCCAGGGTGCTCCTCGATGGTCCTCGCCGAGGAAAACGCAAACTTCCGAGCGACGCCGAGACGATGTTGTTGCAACTCATGAGAGCCTCCCATGCCGTCTTGCTGGCTCTCGCGCCTCGACGCTGGCCGACACTAGTCGACACTGATCGACGCAACTCGACTAAATCGACGCCAAATCGGAGCATCTCATCGGTTACCCGACGCCAGCGCACGCTAATGCAGTAATGAACTCGAGGACGTACGAGGCTCCCATGAGTTGCTACCGAACGACGATACACGTTACTTGGATTTCGGCCCTCGAGGGCCGTGTTCGGGCCCCGAAGCCATCAGGCATGGAAACGCGACGAAGAGCTACCCCCAGGAAGCGGTCGGGGCCTGTAGCCCCAGGAGCGGCCGGGCAGGATCAGTCAGCATCTGGCATCGGATCGGAGATTCGGGTCGAATCGGAATGTGCCTCGGATCGGGCCGCCTCGGCCCGGAGTCGGCATCGCGCCGAATCGGCCGCGCCGGGATGCACAGCAGCGCCACGCGACCATCGGGCGGCATCAGGTCTGTAGTCGGATGTTTCTAGAAGTGCCCCTGGCCCGAGGTACCTCCAGGATTCTTTGGTGGCCCAGACGGTCTCCAGGGCACCCCTCACGAGGCCCAGAGGGCCCCCGGGGTCAAAAATGGAGCGAAACGTTGGGGGCGCCTTAGGCCAGGGACACTTCTAGCAACACCCGATCTAGAACATCGGAATCGGATCATCGACATGGCCCCTGCCGGGTGATTTTTTTTTTTTTTTTTTTTTTTTTTTTTTTTTTTTTTTTTTTTTTTTTTTTTTTTTTTTTTTTTTTTTTTTTTTTTTTACCCCTGATCCCCAGAGCCACCCCTGAACGTACCTGGTGCAGCATTAGGAGCCACACTCCCTTCGCCGCTGCGCTGTGCAGCGGCACCCAAAAGGGGGCGATGACCGCGAGCATGCCAGCGGCCTCGCGGGCCGCCCTGGTGGCGCACGCCACGGGGCGGCTCCGAGGGCCCCGAAGCAACTGAAACATCATGCACAGCCAGAGAGGAGGAGGAGGGGGAGGAGGAAGAGAAAAATACAATCGCCTGGCTCCTCCAGGCATTGGCCACAATACGGTGCCTCCGAGCAGTGACCCTCAGACGAGCCTCAAAATGCTGCTCAACCGAGCCAGGGACGCCGAGACGACGGTTATTGTGGGACGCAACAAAAGCATCTATACAAACGGCAAACAGAACATTAGATGACATCGGAGACGGTGACAGCAGAAGGAAGGGGAGGAGCCAGGGAGAACCCTCAGGTAACCAAGACGACGAAATAAATAAGTGACCAAGCCAACGACGGAAGAGAGCAGCAAGACGAGGGCAACGACTGTAATGCTCGACAGAATCAAGAT
The DNA here is from genome assembly GCA_963575745.1 of Prorocentrum cordatum. Lineage (NCBI taxonomy): Eukaryota > Dinophyceae > Prorocentrales > Prorocentraceae > Prorocentrum > Prorocentrum cordatum. The sequence continues at coordinate 466,152 of CAUYUJ010005836.1, forward strand.
CCTGAGAACCATCATCTCGGCATCCCAACAGGCAACCAGCAGATCTGGCATGAAATCTACGCGAGGAACATAGACCACGGCACAAGAAACGATATATGCCTACCAACAGATATGGTTGGGTACTCTCGACTAGGACGAACGAGTTCAGGAAGAAACGATCCATCATCGGAAGAGTTAGCTGAGGGAACCAGGCCGAAATCCGACGATAGAGAATACTGCGGGCATCTTCACGAGGGCCAAAGTGCTTAAGACAGCGAGCGTATAGTAGAGCTTGGAGCTTGCGACTAGACTCATCAACACGCAACGGGATGCTCGTGTACCATTCATACAGTGTGCGCATATATGAAAGAAAGCTGGATTTCCACCAGCCGGTGCGAACCCGAACCGTAATCACGTCATCGTCAAACTCGAGAGAAGATAGACGGGCGAACACTTCTAAAACAGCAGGGCGCCTCAAGATATACCTCAAGCATGTCGCTCGAGCCAGCGACGCCAGCTCAGGAAACTCAACTGGAAGATTAAGCTGGCGAAGCTGTGTACACATCGCATAACTGAATGCATTCCTCGGCCCAGCTGTGAGAAACATGACCGACTCACGATAGGCGTGAAAGAGCTGCTTGCTTATGGGGTTGAGCTGGAGAATAAAGCCAAGCACGGAAACACACATGACACGGAAAGCAACAGCAGCACGGGTAAGACCCAAGCCCAGGCGGCGAGAGGTCCCCACACGGAGTCTGAACTTACGAAGGGCCTCCGACCAAACCTCAGAGGATCCCCGAGGACCGATGCACATCCCAAGATATTTGACACAGTGAAGCACTTGAAGCCGTTTGATGTCACCCTTCAGAACTTTGACGGAGGACTGAACCCAGGAGATCTCGAGATTCCCAACCAGGAGTAACTGACATTTGTGATAGTTAAGACGAAGCCCCGCAATACGTTCTAGGTCTTCCAACTTGTGAAAGACGGGCCCCAGCGATGTAAATATATCAGGAAGACCGAAGCAGAAATCGTCCGCATATGCCAGCGAGAGCGATATGTGAGACGCAAGCGATGCTTGGACCCATCTGAGCAAAGGGTCAGCCGCCAAGACAAAAAGAAGCATGCTGGATGGGCACCCTTGCTTCACTCCTCTTCCCATGCAAATCCTCCCATGCCACTTCCCTCCCAGTACAATAGTAGCATACTGAGCTTGATACAGCAACGTGAAGAAACGAATAACAGCGGAACTGATGCCCATGCGGGTAAGCACGTGCAGAAGCCATTGCGTCGCGAGCGAGGGGAACGCAGCACAGAAGTCGGTCATCAAGAGGCCAGCGTTGTCATGACCTCGTGCATATTGTTCTAACCCCCAGGCTTCTGCCTCGACAATGTTGGCTACCATGTCCCTGGCGTGCACACACTTCTGGGCAGGCGAGATGAGGGAAGAGGAATTGGCAGCAAGCGGGATCGACATAATACCCGCTAGGATTTTAATGTCAGTGTTGCTCATGCTAAGAGGACGGGTATCTTGCGGACGACGGGAGACACGAGGACCATCATCACGATCATCTGAGCCTTTCGGGAGGAACACCATAAGACTGTGACACATATCAGCTGGAAGAGATTCGACGGTGCCGTGAAAGAAACATAAGTAGGCATCGTAAAGGGCACGGCAAGCGGGTTCGGCTCGCCAAGCACGGTAAGGAATGCCATCAGGGCCAGGCATGCTGTGGCATCTGGCGCGAACGTAGTCAACAAAGGTAGGATAAGGAACCAACCACTCCATTGGAAGCTCCTCGGGTAACGGCTGAATGTGAGCAGAGACCTGAGGCCAAAGGGATTCGTCAAGTTCACAAGGAGAGAACACTCCAGCCCAATGATCCCGAAGAACTTCCGCAGACCGCTCCAAAGAGACACAAGGCTCCCCAGACTCCTCATAGATACAAGACACGGCGGTACGGCTTCGAAATCTCCTCCAGAGTTCCTGAAAACGAAGAACACGGGCTTTCAAGTTCTGTTTCATCGGCTCAGGTGCATCAGAACGCTCAATCCCCTCTTGTTCCTGGTCCAGGAGCTGCATCTGGATGCAACGAATCAGGGCGCAAAGGCCCCGAATATTCGTGCACTCGAGCGTGTGAACGTTAAAGTGAGAAGACAACGTGGGGTAACACTTGAGCGCAGAACCAATCATCCATCCCTTCCTCAACCTGACTCCCCTCAGTGCAAACATCGCCCAGTGATGTTTCAGCTCTAAAGACGTAGCGACAGTGACCTTCAAAAGCTCGCGGATTTGCTGGGCAGCCACAAACATAAGAGCTTTGATCGCCTCCAAGCGGTCCCACACGGAGAGATCCCTCGCGTGCGCATCAAATTCGACCACCAAGGCTTCAAGTAGGGAGGAGAAATCAGGATGTGCAGCGATGTGTTTGGGGATGGTGGGGAAGTCCTTGGCAGGAGTGAATGGCGACAGAGAGGCAAAGACAGGGATGTGGTCGCTCGGGGAGCGAGCTTGAAGGCGGCCAACAACACCACATCGGACATCGTAGTCCCTAAGATAGGCCTGTGGTAACGTGGTATATATCCGATCGAGACGAGCCGTGTGTCGAATGACGCCATCGCGAACCTCCCTCCTCGTGTCGGACTCCTGATACACCTCCGTAAGCGTCGGAAACATGCGGTGAAAAAGGCGAGAGTGGGCCCGATCGCCATGCGTCCATCCGCTCCCATCTCCTTGCATCCTCCCCTCTTCCTCCAAAGCAAAGTTAAAATCACCAATGAGCATACAATGCGCCGAGCCAGCCTCCTTGACTGCTGCTTGAAGAACACGCAAGGCAGCAGAGTATGTGGCGAGCGTGTCGCTCGTGTTGGGCATGTGAACGTTAAAGAGGACAAACGCACCAGAGGGGCCAATACGCGTCGTTTGCAGAATACGACCAACAATAAGAGCCTGGTGGTAAATACGAGGAAAGATGACCGAGACCTGAGGGCCCAAGACAGTAACCACCCCACCTTCACGTTGAGAATCCTCGAAACCCGAGAAACCGATGTTGACTCCATGAGAAGCCCCATCCAGCTCCTTGCGGAGCTCTTCAATATCACCAATATGACCGTGAGTTTCCTGACCACAGACGATCTGAAAACGTCGAGAGAGGGAGAGGAATAACTGATACCTCGCACTGGCACGCCACGAGCCACAGCGCACGCTGCTAAAAAGACCGTGCGTGTTCCAGCTGCAGAGGGACAGTGGGCACTCAGGAGAGAAGGGAAGACAATTGGAGTGGGGAGGTCTATCGTCACCGATGTCATCAACAGTAGGAGAACCAGAGGAAGGAAGAGGAAAGCTGGAACGCGGCAGAGCAGGCGGCAGACAGCATTGATCATCGCCGAAAGGGCGAGCGCAGCATCACCGCGGCGGCAGAGCGGAATGCCTCAGCGTGCTGGTGAATGCCAAACTCCTCCAGGGCTGTCATGTCTAGGTCCAGTTCGACGGAGGCATCGTCCGAGACCAGCCGGAGAGAAGCAAGCACGACGGGGTCATCTTTGGCACGAAGAACGTAGATGCTGCCGCCGACGCCATTGCTGTTGACGTCGTATCCCCTAGGACGCAAGAGCTGCGTCATCTCGTGCCTCACCCTGCCCATGCTGAGGAAAAGTTGGCGAAAGCGAGCATCTACATCGCGACGAAGGCGAAGTGAGAAAGGCTGTTGACCCAGCGGGTCAGGAAACTCAAATTTGCCATCAGCTTCGAACCGCAGGAGGAAGTCGCTCGCCTCCGTCGCAGTCTCGAAGTGGAGAGAAATCTTACGAGTAAGATCAAAAGCTTTGATCACGATGCGAGCGTGAGAAGCCGAGGGCGAGTACTTGGTGCGGATCGCCTCCCCTATGGCCTTGAGCGTGGAGGCAAGCATCCGACGCGGGAAGCCCAGGACGATCAGCTTCGTGTGGTTGTCATTCGTCTGCTCCGTGCGCACAGTGCTCTCCACGCGCGTAGAACGTGTGGAGCCTGCCGAAGACAGAAAAGATAATTTCTCCTCAATGTCCGCAATCTTCTTCTGGACGTGAGAGCTAGCAGCAGAGGAGGAGTCAGAGGCAGCAATCGGCGTCGGCGAGCTCTCCAAGTCGCAGACCCTGGCATTCATCTTCTCGATGGAGTCCCGTAGGTCGGTCGTACATGCCGCGTGGATCCCCTCCATATGGGTGATGCGACTGTGGATGTCGTTGCCCATCGTTTGCATGTTCGTTGTGAGCTGGTCACAGCGCATTAGTTGCAGGTCCATCTGGGTCTTGAGCTTCGAGACTTCAGCAGAGCTGTTCGCCACTTGCTGGCTCAACCCTTGGAGCCCAGAGAGGATGAGGTCGAATTTAGCGTCCCGCGAGCTAGAGACCTCCCTGTTCGAGCGACTCTTGGAGCGAACCTCAGAGGAGCTGCCATCATTCGATCGCTCTCGGCGGTTGCCTCGAGCACGGTTGCCAGAGGCAGGCATGGGAACAGGAGGGGACGGGAAAGAGTGGCAGTGCAAGTGTGAAGCTCCAGCTGCTGGAGGGGCCCTCGAGCCTTGAGCCAAAATGGCTACGGATCCCCTGCCGGGTGATGTTGAGAGTGCTAGATTGCAGAGGACGGCGGCGCGAGCCCCTCTCCACTTGGGTCTGCCTCGGCGCCCTCGCGATGCGCAAAGCGCCAGGCGAGGTCTGTTCTCGCGGCCTCGCACTGTACACCCCTGGGAGGAGGAAAACTGTGCGGACCAGGCCGCGCAGCGCGAGGCGCGGTTATCTTCGCGCACCTGCGCTTCGTTGTGCGATGGCCCTAGAAGCAGACGGGTTGCTTCACGACAGCGCAAGCTCGACCCGAGAGGGCGTGCCAAAAACGAAATGAGGCAAGTGCAGATGCTGAATTACCAGCCGCACTGGCAGCGGCACGACGGGGGCAAATAAAAGCTCGAGGGCCAACCGAACTCGCAAACGTTTCTCCGATCCCTTTTGGGTTCATCGGCGTGTATCATAGCTGCCCCTCCCAAAACCCCTGGCCCCCCGGAGGGAGGACGACGAAATCATCGATCATGCCGGGTCCAGAGAGGCTCCCGGGCATGATAATGACTCACCAGATGGTCCCCAGGCGGCCGAAGAAGGCTCCGAGAAGACGACGGCTCAAGCTCGCCCCCAACACGCCCCAAGAGGCGCCGAACTAAGAAGAGCCCCCAAGAGTGCACCCAGGGCCCGACATCCTTGCTTGTCCCACATGTTTTGGCATGAGTTCGACACACTCACGCTTTTGAGCTTCAGAGCATCCAAGTCGGCCCAAGGACGGTCCAGGAGGACCCCAAGAGGGCCTCGGGACAGCCCAAGAGGGCCGCGAACCGGCCCAAGAAACGCCAAGACGGCCACAAGAGGGGCAACCGAAGGACGTCGGAATGGTCATGGCTGCCTTTTCCCCCCGAGATTGCCCCGAGAAGCCCCAAAAGGTCTCTAAGACGCCCCCAGGAGGCCACGAGAGGCTTCCAATGGAGGCCCCCGAGAGTCTCCCAAAGGCCCACCCAGAAGGGACCCCCAAAAGGCACTCAAAAACCTCCAAGACGCCCCCAACAGAAATCCCAAGCGCCACGGGGGAGGGAGTGGAGAGGAGGGAGGAGGAGGGAGGAGGAAGGAGGGAGAAAGAATGAGCGGGGAGGACGAGGAGAAGGAGAAGGAGGACAAGGAGAAGACGGAGGACGAAGAGGACGAGGAGAACGAGGAGGAGAAGTGAAACCCATTACAAATGAGCGACGTTGCAGCAGCCCCTCCTTCCAATGTCCACCTTTATAGGTCCCTACAATAATTATTTCCATTGCAAAGAGTAAGTGGCCTAGTGTAAGAAACCGTCTGAGAGTCCTCAATCGAATTCAAAAAAACAATTACTGGGACGTCAACGCCGCGGATCAAAAAACCGCTGCGCCCTGACAATCCTAAGTCGCCCCAGAAAGCTTCTCCTGGGACTAGAACATCGCGAATCAATGTGACAATCAGGAATCGTGCCAGAACGCCATTCCTAGGACTTCAGCCACACGAACTTTTGACACTGCTGCAAGTTTGTAAGACGAATCTGCGCGGAGTGGAGACGAGAGCCACATGTTGAAAAGAAACCACCTTCGATCCTTGAGACTGCTGCAAAACTTCAAATACGAATGCTCGCGTCGCTAAGGCGAGAACTACATATTGAAAAGGACCTGTCCTCCATCCTTGACGCAAACTTGAAAGACAAATGCGCTCGGCGCTGAGGCGAATGACCTGCCCTCAATTCGCGAAACTGCTGCAAACGCTGAAGTCGAATGCGCGCGGCGTGATCGCGAAACACACACACACCTTGAAAAGGGCCTGCCCTCCATCCGCGGAACTGCTCAAACTTGTACGACGAATGTGCGCGGCGCGATAGCGGTAACCACATTTTGAAACGGAGCTGCCCTCCATCTGTGAAACAACTGCTGCAAATTGCACGCTTCATGATCATACATGATGGAAGTCTCAGACGCAAGGCCGGCCAGCCCTAGCAAGACGCTTGGGGGTAAGCTGCAAGGGTGCTCCTGGGAAGTCGATCATCCTTACTATCAATGTCGACTGCACTCATAACAAAATATATAATTATAGCGGGCGAGGACGGGAAGGACGCGGAGCAGCCAGCAGGGAGGCCACGCGGAGCACCAGGCCCCACCAAGAGGCCTCGGACCCACCCCCCAGGCACGGCCGCACCGCCAAGTCCTCACATGCGCTCCAGAGGGGCACACCGCAGAGCAGAGGGGCTCTTTTCCGGGCCCCAGCCGCCGGGAAGTCTGGACTCTTCGACAACTCGTCCGATGGGACGCATTTGCTCGTCTGTGCTTCATGGTTCTGCCTCCATCCGGCCGATGCGTTCCCCTCACCCCTCATCCCTCCTCCTTATTCCTTCTTGGTCATCCCGAGTGTCCCCGCGGAACATCCACCAAGACGCATCCTGAGCCTCGAGGGGTCAGCGGTGCGGCGCAAGCCACTGAACCTGCTCCATCCCTACTGGGCCAAGCGTGCAGCAAAGAATGCTACACCTTCCTCAGGACCGACTTCGCATCCCGAGTCGTGTTCTGACGGTCCAGAGGCCTGTCGAGGGCCCCCCGAGGCCGACGGTAGTGAAAAACCTCCCGTCGGGCTTTTTGTTCACGACGCGAGGGGGTCTGGGTCAGGGCTTAGCGCTTGTGTTGGGTCCGTAGGCCCCCGACCGACGACGACGACGACAACGACGACGACGGCGACGACGACGACGACGACGACGACGACGACTGGGCACTTGCGCGCGTGAAGCCCCCACGGGACGGCGCGGCTTGCCCAGGCCCTGCCTCTCGCCGCCGGAGGGAGGAGCGCCCCCCGCTGCCCCCGCGGGGAACGAAAGAAGGGAACACGAAGAGCAGAGAAGGCAGCCAGCAGAGAGTATCAAGTACGGCAAGGAGAAGAAAATTTGGGAGAAGGGGAGAGACGCACAAGTCCACAGCTAGAGGAAGCGGAAACGAGAGGAACCAGGAGGAAGGAGACCAAGAAGCGACGACAGCAGCAGGCAGCGAAGGCTCTGAGGCCCGGGCAGGCTGGGCTCCTCGGTGGCAACGGTGCGCCAGGATGCGTGGGCTCCAGCACGGACAGCGAGGATACCTGAGGAGCAGCGTCCGGGGACGTCCAAGGACCCAAACCTCCGGCGTCGCGAGAAACGCAAGACGAGACGAATGGCTTCGGCGACTTGTGGCCTCTGGAGGCCTTCGCTGGGCCCCGAAGGGTCAAAACCGAGTCAGGATGGGCCAAACCCGTCCTGGGGAAAGTCTCTGGACCTCCAGGGGCCGACGTTGCGAGAAACTCACGTCGGATCTCAGGGGAGGGGGGTTCGCAAATCACGGCCCGAAGCTCATGCGCGGCCCAGGGCGGAGGCCGAGGGACGCACTAAAACAAGAAGAGGGCCCATGACATCCAGGAAGATGCGATGGCCCCCGCCACGATATTCACACCTCCCTAGTCATCACCGTCCTCTTGGACGCCCCCGAAACTTTGCTGGCGGGAACAAACAAAAACGGGTACTGCTACTCCGCGGACCACTTCTGAGGTGCGTTCTCACGGGAATTACGAGGCGAATCCAGCCGTGGCGACGAGGGCTCTCCAAGAGGGCCCAAGAAGGCGAGAACGAGGGACGCGCATCGACATCGGTATTTTGCCATATGTACGAATCCCTCCTATGACTTTGAGGAGCGGCAACAGCAGCAGCGGCAGCGGTAGTCGCGTGAGCAGCCGAAACAGCATCGAGGACAGGCTGGAAATCAGCTGAAGCGGGGGAAGCGCGAGGACCCCACATCGCCGCCGCGTCGCGAGCAGATCCCTGAGAGACATCAATCAGCTGCCTCCTGGGCAGAGCGAAGGAGCCAAGAGCAGCAGAGCAGAGCGAAGCAGACAAGAACGACAGCCGAGCGTGCAACAATCGACAACAGCAAAGCGAAGCACCAACCCGCCTCACGTTAGAAAGGCCCTGTCGGGTCGAGGGGGGGAGAGGGAGAGGGAGAGGGACCTGGGGGGGGGGGGGAAGAAGAGCAGGAGGAGGAGGAGGAGGAAAGGAAGGTTGGAGGAGGAGGTGGATGAGGAGGAAGCTGATAAAGAACCGGTGGAGGAGACGTCTCCTTCCCCGCCCAAGATCACCTCTGGCGTCGGGCAAAGAGTGCGCGACAGCACCAGGAGCGCCGCCACACGGGAGGGAGGGGAGAGAGGTAGGGGAGGAGAGTGGAAAGGAGACTGCAGGTCGCGAGAGGGAGATGGTGAGGGGGAACGTTATGGGGGGGACCGGGTCGGGAGGGGGGGGGGACATCGACCTGGAATTGGCGATGCGCCCCTGATAGCGAACCCGCACGCTCCTTGGCGGGGAGGGCTATCGGGCCCATCGGCGATCAATGGGCGATCAGGGGCCGATGCATTCCCCCAAGAGCCTATCCCCCCTGCTGTTGCTCCGGAAATCCCCCTTGAACAGAAGAACGAACGAACAAATAAACATAAACATAGACAGTCAGTCCGTATCATAAGGACGCACGATAAGGATGCAAGGGCCCTGGAGGGCCATGCCGACACTCTGCGAGCGGGGCGCGGCCAGCGACAGCTGCCGAGGATGGGACGAAGAGGAAGGATGCAGGGGTGACCTTGGAGAGTTGCTCATCCGCAATACGCTGGCTCCCAAACCCACGACGTCATGATTTTTTCATGACGTCGACCCCCAAAGGACGCGACAAATTCCCCGGGACCGGATTTCATCCTGAGGCGTTTTTTGACGGTCCCGAGGCCTTGGACGGGACCCCGGAGGCCGAGAACAGCGAAAAACCTCCCGTCGTGATTCTGTCACAGCGCGAGGGGGTCTGGGATACGCAGGTCGACTGCGTGCACGCTGCTGGAAGCCCAACCGGACTTCTTTCTTGGGCCGGCGCTGCGCTGGACCCCCTCCCACCGCCCTTCTCTCTCGGGCGCGCGGAGCGCGCCTGGGGCCTGCGCCCGAGGCGCCGCCCCGTGGACGGCCGGGGGGAGGAGCCCGGCGCCGGCCCAAGACTGCGAGACCCGACGTCGCGAAAAAAGATACCGTCATCGCACTACCACGAGGAACGCATAATTAAGAAGTCAGGAACGGAGGGGCTTTCCCGGCCACGGCGGGCCTAGGCAACGAACAGGTTCTACGATACGGATCCGAAGAACGGCTCGACAACCCGAGCCCCTCCTGAGCCCGCAGCGTTCCTTCTTTGAGCGTCTTGGCTGTACAACATCGCGGGGAATCACGACCGGAGCTGGAGGCCTCCCAGGTGGGGTCCGAGCAGATGGAGTCGGAGGATCACTCCGCATCGCCGATGCATCGGCGATGCCTCGGCGACGCACTGGCGACGTCGGCGATGCATCGGCGACGTCGGCGTGGAGAAAATTGGGCCCCACATCGAGCCGCATCGCAGATGCATCGCCAATGCATCGGCGATGCGGCACGATCCTCCGACCCCGTCTACTCCGACCCCATCTAGGAGGCCTAGAGGAGTCCTGGACCCCCATCTTTCGGCTCCATCTCTCGAGCTGGATCGATATGAGAGGGCCCCAAGGACCGAAGCTGGGCTAAAGTCGCCCGGTGTGCACCACAAGAATCGCCCTGGACCTCGGGGGCAGGCCGCACGGGGCTCCGACACTTCATAGGAACAAGGAAAGGCGGCACCATCACCACCAGGGCGAGGAGATGCGAGGAGCAAGGGGGGTCTCCCTGGTGGTGTGGTCCTCCCTCTCGCTGAGACATCCCCAGCCTCCAGCTCGGGGAGGCATCGTGGACCTCCTCGCTGGAAGTGGGCCCCCTGGTGTTGTTTGTGTCACATCTCCTCCCTCCTACTTCACCCTCACGTACGCTCTGGCTGCTCCCCGCGGTTTAATCAAGGATCTATTGACCCGGGTCAATCCAAAGCCGGGTCAGTCGGGCTCTGCAGGATCCTGCAGGATCCTGCACGCAAGCACAGGTCAATGCAGAAAATCCGGCGCTCTGACTGACACCCGTTTGCATTGACCCCCGTCTCTCGAACACCGATTGAATAGGGGGCCGCATGCGAACCCTACCCCACCGCCCCACGATTTCTAAGGGGGAGGTGGCGCTCACTTCGTTCAGGACTTCCCGAGCGAAGAGTGAACCCACCTCCCCCCTAAGAAATCGTGGGGTGGTGGGGTAGGGTTCGAATGTGGCCACCGATTGAAGTCAGGCCCTGGGCGCCGGCCCCGAGCGGGCTGGTCCCAGAGGCGGCGCCAGTGGCCCTGTCCGGGAGGAACTCCTCGGCAGCGGCGGCGGGCCCGGCTGCAGGAGGTCCGGCGCTGGGGCCGCCGGGCCGGAGCGCGAGGGGCTGCGCGGCGGAGTTGGCGGGCCGGAGTGGGCGAGGTCAGGCGCTGGCAGCGCGGACCCCGCGCGAGCGGTGCCCGTCAGGGGCGTCGGCGGCCCTGGACAGGATGGCAGGTGCAGCGGGGGGAGAGGGGAAGAGAGAGAGAGGGACAGACAGGGAAAGGAGGGAGGAAAACAGGGAGAGAGAGAGAGGGAGAAGCCGGCACGCTCACATGCAGAGAGGCAAAGACATACACACAGGTATCTGTATATGTACGGAAAGAGAGAGAGAGAGAGAGAGAGAGAGAGAGAGAGAAAGAGACGAGAAAGAGAGAGAGAGAGAGAAAACAATCAAACAAAAACATATGTATCTGACAACGATGAACAGTAAGAGAGAGAGAGAGAGAGAGAAAAAACAAAAAAAAATGTAGACAAATACAGACAAACAGACAGACAAACAACAAGACAAACCGACAGACAGGCAGGCTGCCATATTGACATACAAACAGACAGACAGACATCCAAGCAGACAGACAAAAACACAGGCAGGCAAAAAGCGGACAGGACAGAATAAGACACATTGACACACTGACGTCAGTTTGTGATTAACAAATCCGTGGGGGAAGCGCGTGATTTCAAAAATATGTACTTTGCTTGGGCGATTCGCGGGGTGGCACCCGCCAGATTGAAAACCAACGACGGCGGCGCTGGTGATTAGCGCCGACGCTCAGCCGCCAGCGAGAAGGCGACAAACAGCACAGACTGGGGGAGGTAGTGCTTTTATCCGTCGAGCCGATGCGCTTCCTTTGACCTGGCCGCAGCCAGGGGGGCAACAGCTGCCTCGCGGGCCCGCGAGCATGGCGGGCTGGACGAAAGGGGGCCGTTGCCAAGCAGGGGTTTGCCAAGCAGCTCACATTGTTGATTTTCCAACGCCCCCCGGCGCCGAAAGCGGCCATGCATCGAAGAATGGCCCCTCGGCGGGACGACCGAAACCAGCTGCGCGCAGCAGGTTTCGCCCACCCCCTTTCCTTCCTCTGTTTTTCGTCGGACTCGAACAAGGCGGGCAGTCCGCCTCCCCCCTCTGTCGTGGTCTCTGTAATCGTCGACAGGGACGTCGACGACGACGACGGCGGCGACACACTGCGGATGCCCTATGGTGGGGGGGGCTGCGCAGCCCCGCTATAGTCGACGATGACGACGAAAGACGGACGACGACGACGACGGCAGTGACGACGACAGCGACGACGACGACGACGACAACTGCGACGACGACGACGACGACGGCGGCGGCGCCGACGACGCACTGCGGATGTCTTATGGGGGGGGGGCGGAGGGGGTGCTGCGCAGGCCCGCTAAAGTCCACGACGACGACGACGACGCCTGAGAGGAGAAAAAATCGCCTCGGATGTGTACGACCAATATAACAACTTCTGTACGAAAAGGAAACGTTTTGATGCTGTTATGCAGGGGGGTACACGATCCCCGCGGCGGCGCCCGCGACGACCCCCTGGCGCGCGTGATGTTAAAACATGTTTCGCGCCCCGCGGGGTCTTTTCATCAGCCCCAGGGGGGTTACGTATGTATTTGTTAATCACCAGCTGACACGGAAGAACGAACGGACAGACAGACAAACGGACAGACAGGCAGACGGACAGACAAGCGGATAGACAGACAGACAGACAAGCATATTGAGAGCGAGAGCGAAACGGAAGAGAGAGAGAGAGAGAGAGAGAGATAGAGAAAAAATGACAACCCCGCCACCTGGTCGGCCGGGGCTCCGCAGGGGGAGGCTCGGCCCAGGGTGCAAGAGGTCGGGCGCGGGCGCGGCCGAGCCCAGTCTGGCCGAACTGCGCGGCGGCAGCGGAGCGCCCAGGTGCAAGGAGTCGGGAGCTGGCGGCGCCGCGCCGGGCCGGGCGGGGCTCCGCGGCAGCGGCGGGGCGCCGATGAGGGCGGGGTCCGGGGCGGACGGCGAGAAGTCCGTGCGGCTCAGCCCGGAGGGCGACGGCGGCGAGCCCGCGCGCGCGGGGTTGCGCGGCGGCGGCGGCGGGCCCGCGTGCGCGGGGTCCAGGGCCAGCGGCGCGGCGCCCAGCCGGGAGAGAGACCGCGGCAGCGGCGGCGGGCCGGCGTGCGCGGGATCGGGCGCCGGGGCCGCGGAGCCCGTGCGGGCAGGGCTCCTCGCGGCCAGCGTCGGACCGGTGAGCGCGTGGTCCGGCGCGGGCGGCGCAGGCCCCGGCCTGGCGGTGCCGGAGGGCGGGGAAGCGGGGCCAGCGCGCGCAGGAGACCTCGGCGGCGGCGCGGGCCCGAGGTGCAAGGGGTCGGGCGCAGGCGCGGGCGGCCCCGGGCGCGCGGGGCTGCGCAGGGGCACCGGCGGCCCTGGCTGCAGGAGGTCCGGGGCTGGCATCGGGAGCCCGGGGCGCGCCGTGCCTCGTGCTGGCGGCGGCGGACCCAGGTGCAGGAGGTCGGGAGCTGGTGATGTGGGCCCCGTGCGCGCGAGACCGACCATGCTCAGCGGCGCTCCAGGGCGACCGAGCGATCGGGGCGGCGGGGATGAGCCAGGGTGCAGGGAGTCTGGCGCTGGGGCCGGCGAGCCCGAGCGGGCCAAGCTGTGTGGCGGTGGCGGCAGGCCTGGGTGCGTGAGTTCCGTCGCCGACGGTGGGAACACGGGCCCGAGGCGGGCTGAGCCCAGCATAGGCGCGGGCAGGCCAAGCCGACATAGACCTCTGGGGGGCAGCGGAGGGCCCAGCTGCAGGAAGTCGGGCGCGGGTGCTGCCGGCCCCGTGCGCGAAGGGCTGCGTGGCAGCATTGGCGGACCCGTGTGCACGCGGTCTGGTGCCGGCAGAAGGGCTCCCAAGCGCGAGGTGCCAGAAGCCAGCATCGCCGGCCCAGCTCGGCCAGGGGATCGCGGCGGTGGAGGCGGCCCGAGGCGCAAGAAGTCTGGCGCCAGCACTGTCGGCCCGGGGCGCGACGAGCTCCTCAGAGGCGGAGACGGGCCCGAGACCGTGGAGTCCAGCGCCAGCGAAGGCGCCCCCACTCTCGCGGTGCCGGATGCCGATGCTGCCGGCCCAGGCCGCGCGGGGCTGCGCGCAGGCGGCGTGGGTCCAGACCGCGCGCGACCGAAGGCCGAAGAGGCCGAACCAGATCGAACGAGATTGCGCGTAGGCGGCGGGGGTCCCGTATGCGCGGAGTCCAGCGCGGACGCCACCGGCTCCGATCGCGCGAGGCTGCGCGACAGGAGCGGCGCGCCCGAGTGCACGGGGTCTGGCGCAGGTGCTGACGGCCCAGGGCGCGAGGGGCTGCGTGGCAGCGGCGGCGGGCCCAGGTGCACGTGCTCTGGTGCAGGCAGAGCAGCGCCCAAGCGAGCGACGCCAGAGGCCAGGAACGGAGGCCCTGGCCGGCTGGCGGACCGCGGCGGCGGCGGAGCACCCAGGTGCAGGAAGTCCGGAACTGGCGTGGCAGGGCCAGGTCGCACATGGCTGCGCGGCGGCGTCGGGGCACCCAGATGAGCGGGATCGGGTGCCAGCGGAGCTGGCTCAGACCTGGCAACGCCAGACGGGGACGTCGCAGGTCCTGAGCGCGAGAGGCTGCGCAGAAAGAGCGCCGGGCCCAGGTGCAGGAGGTCCGGCACTGGCATCACGGCGCCCGACCGGGCTGAAGACCTGGGCGGCGGCGTCGGCCCAAGGTTGAGGTGCTCCGGTGCCGGCGGCACAAATCCGAGTCTCGCCACGCCAAACGCGGAAGATGCTGAGCCCATGTGCGCAGGACTACGCGATGGGAGCGCCGGCCCAAGATGCAGGTAGTCCAGCGCCGGCATAGTGGGACCTAGGTGAGCGAAGCTCCTGGGCGGCAGCGCTGGCCTGCAGGGGAGCCAAATATCGAAAACAACGAGAATCATCGTCGCTCACCCTGCCCTTCCTCATACTATATTTGTGCTACTATCATTGATGCTGTCACTCGTGTTGATGGTCCTTACTCATGTCCTCCTCCTCCTCCTCCTCCTCCTCCTCCTCCTCCTCCTCCTCCTCCTCCTCCTCCTCCTCCTCTTTGCGGGTAGAAGATCGATGATCCTCACAACGTGGGTTCGCGCCAACGTGTGCTTGTCCACCGAGGCCCTTCAATACGACGCAGGCGGCGCAACGAGGGTCGACACAGGCTGCGCGTTATCGGCGGAGCCGAGCTGCGTAAACACACGCTTGGGCTAACACGTGTCGTGAGGGTCATCGAGAAGAGGAGAAAAAGGGGGCGGTTCTGATGGGCCCCGGCGGCCCCGAGTGCACCGTGTCGAGCGCCAGGAGCGTCGAGCCCGTGCGCGAGAGGCCGAAAGGTGGCGTGGTGCTGCCAAGTCGAGCGGCCGACTGCAGCGGCGACGGCAGGCCCGAGTGCAAGAGATCGAGCACGGGCGGCGGCGGCCCTGGCCGGGTGAGGCTCCGGGGCGGCGGCGGCGCGCCCGCGTGCGCGTGGTCCGAGGCCGGCGGGAGCGGCCCGAGGCGGGCTGAGCTGCGTGGCGAAGGCGAGGAGCCCGCGTGCGCAGAGTCGGGCGCCGGCGGGGAAGCGCCCGAGCGGGACGTCGACCGAATGGGAATCGAGGGCCCTGGGTGCAGGTGGTCGGGAGTCGGCGCAGGCGCGCCGGGGCGGGAGGGACTGCGAGGGAGCGGCGGCGGGCCGGTGTGGATGTGGTCCGGAGCCGGCGGCGCCGGGCCCGCACGGCACGTGGACCGGGGTGGCGTCGGGGAGCCCGGATGCAGGGGGTCTAGGGTCGGCGGCGTCGGCCCCGAGCGCGCCGTACTCCGCAGGGTCGGCGTGGGGCCTGGCTTGACGGGGTCCTGGGGAAATCAAGAGGTACCGATGCCGCTACTCCTCAACCTCTCCGGGGGTGCGTTCTGACCAGAATTTCGAGGCGAATCCAGCGGTGTTAACGAGGGCCTCCCAGGAGGCCGAAAAAGGGGACAACCGCCGAAGAGCAGAGGTATGGGCACCTCTTCCTCCTCTGGGGGTCCAGCGCCGGCGTCGTGGGCCCGGAGCGGCTGATGCCATAGGCGGGCGGCGCAGGCCCCGGGCGGCCGGAGCTGCGGGGCGGCGGCGTGGCGCCGGGGTGCAGGGGGTCCTGGGCAGGCGCACGGGCCGCGCTCGCTCTGCACTGCCCCCTCCCCCCCCGGCCCCCACGCTCCCGCAGGGCGCCCCTCCCCTTTCGGGAGTCCCGCCCGCTTCCTGCCTTCTCCCTCCGAGGCCCAGGCAGGATCGCGTCGTGAGAAAATCCGGACGGCAAGTTTTTCGTCGCTTTCGGCCCCTGGGGGCCATCACCGGGCCCCGGGACCGTCAGAAAAAGGACTCAGGATGAGAAATAGGCCCTGGGGAACGGGTCGGGACTTCCGGGGACGCCGTCCTGAACAAATCAGGACGTCGCATGTCTGGGTCTCGGAAGTCCAGCCCGCTCCCTGCCTTCTCCCTCCGAGGCACGGCCCTGCCCCCGTCCGGGGCGGAGGGTTCGCCTCGCCACTCGCAGGGAGCCAAGGGAGGGGGCTCTCTGGCGGTCGAGGGGGGGAGCCCTGTCAGCGCAGCAGCAGTTCGGCTGAGGGGACCTCCGAGAAGAGTCGTCGGCGCAGCTGGCGACGCCGCTTGCTGCAGGCGAGACGCGTCCACCGCGGGAAACAGTCCGAGTCAGCAGACAACTGCAACTGGCACATAGGTCTACCGCACGCAAGCGCCGGCTGGTTGACTACCCGCCAAACTCACAGTCACACACGTGTAGCCGCACAAGGGCGCGCAGCTCGGCATCTTGGCATCGAGACTATTCTGGAATCGACCTCCGAATAAATCTCGGGAAACTCCTGGCCACTCCTATGCAGGGCCAACATTGGTCCGTTGGCGCGAGGCCTTCGCTGCGCGGGGGAAAAACAAGGGAATCCCTTGAAAGAATGGGGGAGGCCTCCGAAACCCGGGGAAATCTGGGCCAGGGCTGGACCTAAACGTTGTTTGTCGTTTTATTGTCATTTTGTTTGCTCCAACCATTTTCCTGTACCTCCCTCCCCAAACAAAAAAATAAAACACAGCCGAAGTCCAGCAAAACAACGTTCAGGTCCAGCCCTGGTCTGAGGAAAGCCTGGGGGAGCCCAGGGAAAGTCCGCGGAACCCTGGTACAATGTCGGATTTGAGGCCAGTGTGGAACTTTCTCGTGCATCGTACCCTCGGGTATCGGGTCCTCGTTTTGAATGAAGAGATAGGGCTTCGCGTCCCAGTCACTCACTCACTCCTCTTCCCCCTCCTCTTCCATCCTTGCTCCTCCCATCCCCGCCTCTGCATTCCGCATGTCAATTCCGGCAAACCCCTCACACGTTTTGCGGCCCCATCGGAAGCTCCACCTAAGGCCCAAGTGTCTGGGCCAATATGCCTGGTGCGGTGGCGCCACGCGAACCCGGCCACTGGGCCCTTCGGTGGAGCTCCCCATGGGGCCACGAAACGAGTGAAGGGTGTGCCGAAATGTGTGCGGTGGTACTATGCGAACCCTGCCACTGGGGCCTTCGATGGAACTCCCTATGCGGCCGCGAAACGTGTGAGGGCCCAATTGGGAGCTCCACCGAAGGCTCCAGTGCCAGCGCCCGCATGCCTGGTCCGCACCATTTCGGCACACCCATCACACCCTCCGTGGCTCCATAGGGAGCTCAACATGAAGCTCCAGAGGCTGGACGAACATGCCTGGTCTACACGATTTCGGCGCACCCCTCACACGCTCCGTGAGACACAGGGAGCTCCACCGAAGGCCCAAGTGGCCGTGCCTCAGTGCAGACCCGCATGCATGGTCCACACCAGTTCGGCGCAAACACTCACACGGTTCGTAGCCCCGTGGAGCTCCACCAGAGGGCCCAATGCCAGCCCGCATGCCTGGTCCACATCTTTTCGGCGCACTCCTCACACGCTTCGTGGCCCCACAGGGAGCTCCACGTAAGGCCCCAGTGGCTGGGCCCGCATGTCTGGTCCGCACCATGTCGGCACATCCCTCACACGCATCGTGGCCCCAAAGGAAGCTCCACCCGAAGGCTCCAGTGGCTGGACCCGCATAACTGCTTCGCCCCATGTCGGCACACCACTCACACGTTTCATGGACTCATAGGGAGCTTCACCGGGGCTCCAATGGCTGGACCCGCATGCCTGGTTCGCCCCATGTCTGCACACCCCTCACACGCTTCATGGACTCATAGGGAGCTCCACCAAAAGCCCCAGTATCTGGGCCCGCATGTCTGGTCCACACCATTGTGGCACATCCCTCATTCGCTTCGTGGCTCCATGGGAGGCTCAACCTGAGGCTCCAGTGGCTGGATCCGCGTTACCTGGTCTACACCAGATCGACACACGCCTCACTTCGTGGCCCAACAGGGAACTCCACCTAAGGCCCAAGTGGCTGGGACTCAGTGCCAGTGCCTCCATGCCTGGTCCACAACAGTTCGGCGCACCCCTCACACGCTTCGCGGCCCCGAGGGAGCTCCTCCTGAATCCCCTGCGGCTGGGCCCACATGCCTGGTCCACACCATTCCCGACCCCATGTGGGGGGCTTCACCGAAGACGATACTCACAATTACATATGGCCGGGTCCGTCGCCACGCCAAAAAATTGCCAAGTTGGGCCCGGACCGAAGGTGGTCTTCTGCTCACGACTTCCATCTTTTTAAACAACAGAAAAACATGGTCGCCATCCAGGACGACCGGAAACTGTGCCATCTGACTGGAACATAGAGACTTCGATCGAGACTTCCTCAGCAGAATTGTCTGGCCGCAGTTCGCGGCGCCAAAGAGTGTCCATGTTGCTTCAAACTTCCTGGAACGCAAGTTTCTGGTCCCTTGCCACGCCGCCAAGATGTGACGAGTTCGCGTGCGACTTCCACAACAACATGTTCCCGGTCCGCAATCGACGAGCGAAGATCCAAAGGGTGACTCCCAGGAAGGTGACTCCCAGGAACCGCACAGGTCCGATCACCGCTTTTTGGATCCAGGGGGTTGAGGATCCGAGGAACGGCCCGAGAATGACAGCCACGCCTGACCCCACCAAAGTGGTCCTCGTTTGAGCGTCGTGACCGCAAGTCCGAGGAAGTCCAGGGAAGAGGCTCGGGGAAGAGGTCCAGAGGAAATCCAGGGAAGCCCACGGCTGGACACGAAGGCCCTGCGCCCATTGGCCAGGTCACCACACCACTCCGAGCCTCTGCGTCATTTTTCGAGCGGGATCGACCTGTGAGGGTCCCAGGGCCCGAAACAAATTCGAAGACCCCCGTTGTGCAAAAGTTGCAACCCCCGGATCCCAGACCCCCGACGTTGTGTTTTTGTCGCAAAGTCGATGCCCCGAGATCTGGACCCTTTCCCCAGGACCGGTTTTTCATCCTGAATTTTTGTTTGACGGCCCCGAGTGCCGGGAAGGGACCCCATAAGCCAAAAATAGCGAAAAACCTCCCGTCGTGTTTTCACAACGCGAGGAGGTCTGGGATCTCAGGGCAGGCCTCCGACAACGTCCCCCTCGACAAGAACAAACGCTCTGCCGCGGGCCGCTGCACGACGGCCCTGGGGGCCGACACGGGCGCCCGCAGAGGCTCCGAGGCGATTTCTGCTCGTGGCGCCCAGGGCCTGGCGAGCTGGCGCCGCCGGCCGCTCACCCGTCCCAGAGCAGTCGGCCCCAGCAGTAGGTCAGGGACAACCCCCTACAGGGGGATTACGTGGAAAACCTATCTATATATATATATATATATATATACATATGTATACATATATATATATATATGTATACATATATATGTGTATATATATACATTTATATCGAATGGGCAAAAATGCAAGAACACATCCTCCCCAGACTATTTGTTCTACCATTTTTGGGACCTTACTCCTGTAGAGGGACAGGCCCGACTTCAGCCCAGCAGGGCAGACGGCCCCGAGAACCGCCGAGCTCTCCCGAACCATCGCGCCCAAGACGGCTCCGAGACACCCGGCGGGCCCCCAACACGGCCACCCTGGAGGCGCCCACGAGAGAGGGCCCAGGGTCTGCAACGCCACATCCTGCCCGCTGCGCTGCTGCGCTGGCGCGGCGGCCAGGCTTGCGGGGCACTTCCTGTACTTGCTCGCAGGCGCCCTGAGATTAGTCCCCGGTCCATCGCGGAGAGCATCCTGACAGACTTCCCGAGGCGCGTTCAGCTGTGGCGACGAGAAAGCCCACTGAGGGCAAGACGATTGCGAAATAGCATGCAAATATACATGTTGTGCACAGCTTTTGCCACGCGGCTGGGGCTCCACGAGGGGCTGGTTGGGACGATTCTGCCGCCCCTGGAAAGCTCTGGCCGAGGCAGAGTTGCTGAACACACATCCTCTGGAGACCGAAAGCACCCAAAGGGAATGCTCAGACCTCCCGCGGGTGTGCATCAGTCCCACGCCAGTCCGCAGCAGGGGCTCCTGCAGGGCTGGAACCTGGGAGAACCAAAGGCACCGACACCGCCACTCCCCGAGCCTCTCCCGGGGTGCGTTCTGACCAGGAGGAGGCGAATCCCGCGGTGGCGACGAGGGCATCCCAGGAAGCCGAAAAAGGTGAAGACGGGCGAAGGGTAGCGGTATGGGTACCTTTTCCTCCTCTGAGAACCAGGGGGGGGGAGTTCCATCCGCCCGAGCAGGGTCCAGAGCGGACGGCGCAGGCCCCAGTCGCGACGTGCTGCGAGGCAACACCGGCGAGCCGGGGCACGTGTAGTCTGGCCTCGGCAGCGGCAGCGGCCAGCACTTGATCGCGGCGCGCGCTTGCGTGCAAGCAATAATGAGCCATCCAACAGTAGGAGCCCGACCACAAGAAACCTTCCACAAGAAACCCAACCCTGAGATCCCAGGGCGTACATTGAATTCTGGTGTGGGAACGTCGCGGTCTCCATAGCAAAACCATCGAAACCGAAGAAACCCAGGGCACCCTGGAGGCAAACAGAGTGTTTCTTGGCATGGGTGTCCACTGTGCAAGCAAAAAGGAGCCATCCTATCGGAGCCTGCTTGGGTCGGAGTGGTCAAAAAGTGCTGTCGTGGGGGAAACAGCAATCATATAGGGAACGGGGGCCTCAGAACTCGTCGCGGACATCAACCGACTCCAGGGATGCAGAGAGCGCCACATGAGCGGCGAAGGGAAAGGGATCTTGCGCTGATGCTGCGACCGTTCGCCAACGAGGCACACCGCGTGGAGACGAGGGTACACGCTGACTCAGACATCTCTCGATAGGGCGTGTTCAATCCACGGCCCCAGAGCTCCCGACCCCGTCCCGCTGGGTAGCGTGCCGCCCCAAATACGTTGTCTGTGGTCTCCAGGCCCGACGACGGGCCATAGCGGCCGAAATCGTTGAAAAACGCCCCGACTGGAAAACCATGCCGCCGCGTAACCGCCACCTGTTACGCGGGCAGATTACGCGCGAACGTCCACAGAGTCGACACACCAATCTGTCTTCGGCGCTCACCTGAAGACGGCACGCCCGCCACCGATCGATCGCGGCCGCTGCCCGGCCGATCGACGCGAGAGCCCTGGCGCGACCGCGCAGCATCGAGGCCCCGACGCTGACGGCGTCGGGCCCGGCCGGCTCATTCCGGGCACGGGCGAGGTCGGCCCGGGCCTGGCAGGGCTCCGCGGCGGCGTCGTGGGACCCGGGTGCAGGGAGTCCAGGGCGGACGACGGTGCTCCCAGGCGGCAGGGGCTCCTCGGAGGGGGAGGCGGCCCAGCATGAGCGTGGTCGGGCGCTGGCAGTGGTGAGTCTGGGCGCGCCAGCGACCTCGGCGGGGGCGGCGGCCCAGCGTGCAGGTGGTCCGGCGCCAGTGACGTCGGGCCGAGACGGACGTGGCTGCGCGAGGGCAGGGGCGGGCCCAGGTGGAGGAGGTCCAGCGCTGGCAGGGGCGGGCCCGGGCGCGCGAGCGACCGCAGCGGGGTCGGTGGCCCGGCGTGCACGTGGTCTGAAGCTACCGGAGCCGCACCAATGCGCGCGTGGCTCCGCGAGGGCGGGGTGGGGCCTGGGTGCAGGTGGTCCGGGGTCGGGGCCGAGGGCCCCGTGCGCACGGGGCTGCGAGGGGGCGCCGGGGGGCCAGGGTGCACGAGGTCTGGCACGGGCGGTGCGGGACCCATCCTCGACAGACCGAAGAGCGAGGACGCGGGGCCCACTCGGGCGGAACTCCTCGGCGGCGGCGATGGTCCCAGGTGCAAGTGGTCTGGAGCGGGCGCTGTGGCGCCAGGCCGCGCCGTCGACCTCAGAGGCGACACGGGGCCCGGGTGCGCGGAGTCAAGCGCAGGCAAGGAGAGGCCGGCGCGAGCTGGCCCAGACGGCGGCGTCGGCGCGCCGGGCCTGGCGAGGCTCTGGGGCGGCGTGGTCGGCCCCAGGTGCAGGGGGTCTGGAGCGGGCGTCGCGGCCCCGGCGCGCGCGGGCGACCGCGGGGCCGGCGCCGCCCCGGTGTGGACGTGGTCTGGCGCTGGCGCCGGCGCCCCTGGCCGCGCGAGGCTGCGTGGAGACGGCGGGGCGCCGGGGTGCAGGGGGTCCAGCGCTGGCGCCGCCACGCCCGTGCGCGCGGGGCTGCGGAGGGGCAGCGAGGGCCCTGGGTGCAGGGGGTCCAGCGCCAGGGGCGTGGCGCCGGGGCGCGCGAGGCTGCGGGGGGGGAGCGCGGGCCCTGGGCAGGCAAGGTCCGAGGCGGGCGTCGGCAGCCCGGACCGTCCTGCGCACGGCGGCGGGCGGAGGGGGCCGCTCCACGAGGCGAGAGGTCGGGGCTGTCAGAGGTGCCCCCGCAGGCCTGAGGTTTCCCTGGCTTCTCGCGCCGTTTTTAAGTCTTTCGGGCCACCCAAGTCGCGTGAAGGTGCTCATGGTGGCCGTGCGGGCCTCCCTTGGCAAGCTGGGGCCACCTCGGACCAGGGCCACCTCTCTGGCAACACCCGAGAAGAGAAGGGAAGCGAAAGAATGAAGAGCCAGAGCAGACAGAGCAGGAGGAGAAAGAGGCGAGGGACGGGGGACGAGGGACGGGGACCTGGAGGGGCGGGAGGCAAATGGGGAGGGGGAGGGGGGAAAAGGAGAAGAAGGGTTAGGCAGAGCGAGAAGGATAGTGGGAGGGCCAGGAGGAGAGGAAGGGCGAGGAGTAAAAGGACACAAGGATAGAAGAGGGGAAACATGATAATGAATCACGGCAGGGGCCGCCAAATACAGTTGGCGATGGAGACTTGATTAGGGTGGGCCGTGCTCGCTGGAGCAATAAACAAGCGCAGCCCAGAACCTCAAGAACTGCAGCCCCTCCTGACCCCCCGACTGGAACTTGAGACCTTGACGGTGAGACACTTACCATCGACCAGGTTCTGGCTGGAGACGGAAGGGAAAGGACACAGGCCAACCGAGAACAGCCAGCCCGGTGAGGAGGAGGAGGAGGAGGAGCAGGAGGAGGACGAGGGGGCGGAGGGGGGAAACAGGGGCAGGGAGGGAGGGAGGGAGGGAGGAGGAGGGAGGAGGAGGAGGAGAAGGAGGAGGAGGAGGAGGAGCAGCAGCAGCAGCAGGAGGAGGAGGAGGAGGAGGAGGAGGAGGGGAGGAGGAGGAGGAAGGGCGAGGAGGAGAAGGAGGACGAGGGGGAGGAGTGGGAGCAGGGGCAGGGGGAGGGAGACGGGGAGGAGGAGGAGGAGGAGGAGGAGGAGGAGGAGGAGGAGGAGGAGGAGGATGAGGGAGGAGGAGGAGGACGAGGAGGAATGAGGAGGACGAGGAGGAGGAGGAGGAGGAGGAGGAGGAGGAGGACGACGAGGACGAGGACGAGGACGAGGAGGAGGAGGAGGAGGAGGAGGAGGAGGAGGAGGAGGAGGAGGAGGAGGAGGAGGAGGAGGGAGGGGGAGGGGAGGAGGAGGAGAGACAGGACGGAGGGGACAGGACGCAAGCCAACCGAGGGCAGAAATGCTGGTGGGCGGGGAAGGGGAGGGGGGGGGGGGGGGGAAGCGAGGGGGGAAACTGGGAGAGAGGGCCTCGGACGAGGGGGCGCAGGGCGGCGGGCCCCAGACAAGAGGGCTTTGTCGGCATGGAGGAAGAGGCGGAGGAGGAAGGGAGGGATGGAGGAAGGGAGGGATGGGGGGGGGGAGGGAGGGAGGGAGGGAGGAAGGGAGGAGGAGGAGGAGGAAGAGGAGGAGGAGGACGAGGGGGGGAGGGGGAGCAGGGGCAGGGGCAGGGGAAGGAGGAGGAGGAGGAGGAGGAGGAGGAGGAGGAGGAGGACGCGGGGACGCGTAGCGCGACACTGTCGCTCCGCGACCGCGGGCGGCGGGCGGCGGGCCCCCCCACGGCCCGCGGGCCCAGGCCGCGCCAGGCCTCGTCCAGCACCTTGAGGACGAAGCCGCGGTCGGCGGCCCAGTGCAGGCGGCCGCGCTACAGACAGAGGTCGGTGGCCACGTCGGCCCACTGGGCACGCCCTCTTGGGGAGGGCTGAATTAAGGCCGGCACAGGCCGACCACCCAGAGGGCCCGTCACCAGACTTGTCGCAGCGGGCCTCGTTCCCGACCGAGAACACCCAGTCGGAGTAGAAGTCGTACTCGCCCCGCATCACGGTATAGATGGGCCAGGCACCTCACCATGTTCGCTGTGTCCACGGGGTCGATCCATCACGTCTCCCCAGTGCGGTGGGTTAGTTACATTCCGAATCCCACCGCACGGGGTGCCATGCCAGCTCGCACTTCTTGAAGCACTGGTCGTACCCGTAGTGCTCGAAACTCTGCCTGGTCTTGTCTTCTCGACCTTCTCTCACTCAAACGGGAAATCCAGTAGCACCAGGTGAAGACATCCCGCTGCGATGTTCCATTCTTCTCGCGCCATCTCGATGAAGACGTTCCCCCCTACGTTCTTCCACATATCCTGTGTTTCTTCCGCATATCGAGCAGCATGCTCATCAGTATAGCGTTGTATTCGAGCGCCAGACTCGAACGGGAATTCTAGTAGCACCAGGTGTAGACATCCCGCTGCCCTTTCGTGAAGCACAGGTGGTACCCGCAGAACACGAACGCGCTGCCTGGTCTTGCCTTGCGAACTACGCTCAAACTTCTGCGAGTCTTACAGCAAAACTGCGACAGACCCCCTGGGCCGGGTACCGTCTGCCTCTATGAGGTGACCAAAACCTAGACACCCAGGGAGAACCGTCACCCTTGGATCGGGTACCGTCTACCTCATGCGAGGTGGCCAGTGCCTAGACACCCAAGGGGATCACAAACGTCCAGCAACGTGGCTAGTGAGTGCGCGTCTCTCCGTGCCGTCATCCAGGATACCATTCCACTCCACGCCCTTGAGCAGGCGAGCCAACAGGTACGTGGCTGACGGCGTGGGTGGGGTCGCATGGCAGGGCTCCTTCAGCAGCTTCCCGAGGTAGCCCCGCTGTCCAGGGCTCGCGCTGCCAGCGCACAGTACACAGAACCACTTCGCATCCTTGTGGTTGAAAATCGTGTGGTGCGACGGGTGGGAGAACTCGCTGCCGATGACGATGCCTCTGCGGGTCGGAATTTTGCAGCCTGCGCACGGTCGAGACAGCCATTGTTTGGCGATGTACTTGGGCCCCGTCTTGGTAGCGGACTGTCTGCACCGAGTGCAGTCCCATCGCGCCAGGGTGGCCCCCTTGCTGATGTCGTGGTGGTGCTCCAACGCGGTCTGGCTGAGGTTGAGTGGTGTCTCGGGGTGGTGGTCGTTCAGCTCGTCTACTCTTTGCTGTCGTCTCGTGGCATGCTGGGGTGGTCTGCAGTCGAAGGCGTCACGGGTGGCCTGGCATATTATGTCTCGAACCTTGACCACCGTCGCCCCGACTAAGGTCGAGCTGAGCATCACCGATCGCGTTCTCTGCCGCGGCCTGGTCGGCGAGCTGGTCTGCGATATTGTTCCCAGTCCAGACGTGCTTGGGGGACCCCCCCCCGCAGAGCCTCCTCCAGCGTCACGTGGCTCTAAATCTTGGAGGAGGAGGAGGAGGGGGAGGGGGAGGGGGAGGAGGAGAAGGAGGAGGAGGAGGAGGCGGAGGAGGAGGAGGAGGAGGAGGAGGACGACGACGAGGGGGAGGACCAGTGTAAACCCGAGACTAATCGACGATATTGCAATACATCCTCCGTCCAAGTTCCCTCTTCATCGGCCCCCACAACGGTTCATTATCACTGAAGAAGTGCCCTGTTGGAAGACAACCAGACGTTTGTAGATTTTGAAGTGGTCCAGAACACCATTCCTGGGACCGATGTTGCGTCTTGACGATCCTGAATCTTGCCAGGACACCATTCCAGGGACTCCAACACCACGAATCAACGTAAATTCTGCGTCCTGAAACCCGATGACGGGCCAATACATAGTTTCTGGTACGTTGCGCATGAGAACCCCTGGAACAGCTGAAAGTAAGTGTTATAGCGAATGTGCGCGGCACAAAAACGAGAACCACACATTGAAAAAGAGCCGCCCTCCATCCGTGAAGCGCTTGACATGGTTAAGACACATGTGCGCGGCACTGAAGCGAGAACCACATGTTGAAAACGACCCGACCTCTATCCGTGAATCCCTTTCAGGTTGTAAAACGAGTGTGCGAGGCGCTAAGGCGAGAACAACAATTTGAAATCGGTCTGCCCTCCATCCGTGAAGCTCTTGCATGTTTAAACGAGTGTACGCGGTGCTAAAGCGAGAGCCACACTTTGAAAATCACCTGCCCTCCAGCCGTGAAGTTCTCCCAAGATTTCAGCTACATGACAATGAACGATGGGACAAACTTAGGCGAAACGCCAAGCCCGCCCATTCAACCGGCCGGGGTGTGCGACAGGGGGGGGGAACAGATCATGAGGAACAAGAGCGGAGGAGGAGGAGGGAAGGAGGGGGGGAAGGATGAAGGAGGAAGGAGGCGGAGGAGAAGGAGGAGGAGGAGGAGGAGGAGGAGGAGGACGAGGACGAGGAGGAGGAGGAGGAGGAGGAGGAGGAGGAGGAGGAGGGGGGGAGGAGGAGGAGGAGGGGGAGGGGGAGGGGGAGGGGAGGAGGAGGAGGAGGAGGAGGAGGAGGAGGAGGAGGAGGAGGAGGAGGAAGAGGAGGAGGAGGAGGTGCAGCAGGAAGAGGAGGAGGAGGAGGAGGAGGAGGATAAGGGAGGAGGAGGAGGAGGAGGAGGAGGAGGAGAGGAGGAGGAGAGGAGGAGGAGGAGGATGAGGAGGAGGAGAAGGAGGAGGAGGAGGAGGAGGAGGAGGAGGAGGAGAGGAGGCGAGGAGGCAGGGCGCAGGGGGGGCGGCGGGGCCCTGGACGAGATGAAGCCGAGCGCAGCAAACTTAGGGGAGGCAGGCAATGGCACCAACACGATGGGCGCGCAGCAGGACAACGGCCCTTAAGGAACCCTCCCTCCTCCCTCCTCCTCCTCCTCCACCTCCTCCCCCTCCTCCTCCTCCACCTCCTCCTCCCCCTCCTCCTCCTCATCCTCTCCTGCCCTCCTCCTCCTGCTCCTCACCCCTCTCTCCTCCTCCTCCTCCTCCTTCTCCTCCTCCGTTTCCTCCTCCTCCTCCTCCTTCTCCTCCTCATCTTCCTCATGCTCCTTAAGTAGTGGTATTAAGATTCGCCTTCAGTATTATTATCCATATGCATAGTCTTGGTACTCTTCGTATTATTGGTATCATCAGTATTCGTAGTAGCCATGTTAGTATTCGTGCCACCATGTTAGTATTCGTGCCAGTAGTATTGTGATTATGATGCCAGTACGATTATCAATATTCGTCTTAAAAATATTCATAGTCTCCATATTATTAATTGCTATTTGTTGCAAGTGCAAACAATATTCCTCCTCCTCCTCCTCCGCCTCCTCCTCCTCACTCGTACTCACTCATACTGGGATTCACTCATACTCAGACTCACCCACACGCAGATTCACTGATACTCAGAAGACAACGGCACGAGCACGATGGGCGCACCGCAGGACAACGGCCCTTGGCCTGGGCTACCCTCTGGCCGATTGCGCTGGCCTCTCCTCGGCGGCCCCCTGCCCGGGCGTTCCAGAAAGAGCCCCGACTTCGAAGGGCTGAGCAGTTGCTGCCCCCTTCCCCGGCGGAGGGCTGCGAGGGCCAGCGGAAGCAGAGCGGGGGCGGTTCGGCGGAAGGCCGGCGGAAAGGAAAGCCGTCGGAGGAGGAAGAGGTACCCATACGGGGTGGGCTCTCGGGCCCCTTCCGACGATCAGTGGGCGATTATGGGGCGCTGCGTCCTCCCCCTCAGCCCATCCATCCCCTCCGAACGTTGCCCCTGAAGGGGGCATTCTCCAGGGCCGGCCCCGAATCTGAGGGTCCGGGGGCCCCGCCAACAACCGACGATGGCAGCGGCGGGCAGCGGATCTGGCCCCAGGCGCTCGCCCGCTGCCGACCTTGAGGGAACCGTAAGAAGTACCGATACCGTCCACTCCTGGACCTCTCCGGGGGGGTGCGTTCGGACCAGGAATTCGAGGCGGACCTGGCCGTGGACGACGAGGGAATGGTGGCGGTATCGGTCTCTTTTCCTGTTCTGGGACCTGCTGCTGTACCAGAGGCCAACAGGACAAATCTAGACCCCTGCCTCTCAGGACGTCTCTCTCTCTCTCTCTCTCCCTCCCTCCCTCTCTCTTTTTTTTTTCTCTCTCTCTCTCTCTCTCGCTTTGAAACGAACAGAACGTGGGGGCGAGAGCGCGGGAGAAACTTGGAGGGCAACTAAAGGGGGGACTGGCTCAGGGGTGAGAGCATCGACTTGGAATCGGCGATGCATCGCCAAATAGATCGGCGATAGGCCCCAGAGGGCGAATCAACACCTTCCTGGGCGGGGTGGGCTATCGGGCCCTTGCCGGCGATCAGTAGGCGATTGGGGATCGATGCGTCCTCCCCTGAGCCTATCCCACCCTAACGTTGCCCCTGAAGGGACAGAGAGACCAAGACACTGTTCGACGGTCCGAGGGCCCCCGGAGGCCGCAAGTTAAGAGAAACCTGCGCCTTGGTCTTTCTCCAGGACGCGAGCACGCATGGGCAGAGAGCACGGAGCAGAGCCAGGGCCAGGCGGCGGCGCGTCCTGTGCCAGAGGCCGGTGCCGACGAGCCAGGCCGCGCAGGGCTCCGCGGCGGCGGCGGGGGCGCGGGGTGCACGGGGTCCGGCGCGGGTGGCGGCGGGCCGGAGCGCAGCGGCCCGGACGCGGGCGGCGTGGGGCCCGTGCGCCCGGGGGACCGCGGCGGCGGCGCGGGGCCAGGGTGCAGGGGGTCGGGCGCAAGGGTTGGCGGGCCCGGCCGGGCGCAGCTGCGGGGCGGCGGCGAGGGGCCTGCCGCGGAGCCCCCGAGGGCCCTCCGCCCTCGCCGGGAGTCGCTCGCCGTGTCGAGGGGGGGGCCCTGCGATGGCAGCGATGGCGATGGCCAGGACAACGACAATGATAATGGTGGTGGTGATGGGGGCGATGATAGGTGGTGATGCTGATGGAGATGCTGATGGTGGTGCTAATGTTGGTGATGATGCTGATGCTGATGTTGATGATTTTGCTGATGCGGATGCTGATGCTGACGCTGGTGGTGGTGGTGGTGGTGGTGGTGGTGCTGGTGCTGATGTTGATGCGGATGCAGATGATGCTCATGATGATGCGGCGGATGATGAGAATCATGATGATGGTGATGGTGATGATGACGATACTTATGTTGATGGTGATGGCAATACTGGTGGTGATGGTGGCGATGACGATGATACATGATGGAGGAGGTGATGGTGATGATGATGGTGATGAAGGTGGTGATGACGATGACGATGGCGGATCGTGCATGCTCATGCGATAATCGAGCCTGCTAAGCCAGTCGACCATCGTACTGCGCCAGGCGGCCATGCCACTGACAAGTCCATACACTTCTCGATCCAATCGACTAAGAACTTCCGGCGGTACTCCAAGTGACTCCAAATATCCGCCGGGTGGTGGCTCGGCGTGTAGTGGTTTGGTCCTCTTGCCAAGGGTCCCACTGCATGATCGCGGTAAAGACGTCACCGACATTGGCCTCGAATCCCCTCGACGACATCGCCTGCGTGGTGATGCGAAACGTAACCAATTCTGGCGTTGGGCAACTCCGATCGATATCCATGAGATCGGGGTCCTTATAACGATGCACCACCCACCTTGCCGTGGCGGCCACACCCTGTTCGGTTGGCTTCCACCGTAGTAGTATCCTGCTGGTGATAATCCGCTCGCCTTTTCCTTCATGATATGTTCAGCTTTGGCTGGCGCAATGATTGCGACGGCCTTCATGCCAACATCAGCATTCCACTCCTTCGCAATGGCTGCAGTGAACTAGGGCCAACCATCATCGCTTATCGCGTTGTGATCGAGCTCTGCCGCCTCGAACTTGGCCTTCATGAGGTAGAAGTTACCTCGGTAACTGAGACAAGCCCACAAATCCTAGATAATTAACGCTACGTGCTTGTTATTGTTGAAGCCAGTAACTGGACTCCACGGCCCACTCTCCAAACATCGTTAGTGCCACACCTTGTCCATCGCGATGACGTCACTCTTCTCCGCGTCGTTGTAGTTCGTGTAGGTGCCGTTCGTGAAGTCGCAGACCTCGATGAACCGTTCGTAGGGGTCCGGCTGTTGCCAGGAGACGCACGGCTCGGTAAACCCGGACGGTGCTGGCCATGGTGCTCTCGTATTTGCAGCGGTACGTCCTGAACTTGACGATGATAATCGTTGCTGGTCCAGTTCCATGCCGTCGTACCTCGGTCTGCTCCTTGGCGGTGCACCTGAAGCTTCATCTTCTGCCTTGACGACGGTTCCTCGACGTGAACCTCCATCGCTCGACGCCGGTGCACGAGCTTCAATGCTGGTTGTGCACTGCTCTGGTGCGAAGCTCATCCTTCTTCTTCGACGTCATCTGGCGGTGGTGCTTGTTGCGGTGGCTCCGCGTCGACGACCTCGTCCTCCTGCGGCAGCTCGCCTTCGCCGCTGATGTCCCTGAGGCCCCGCTGCCGATGTGCTGCGTTGAGCTTCTACTTGAGCCCGGAGAGCAACCCGTTGACGATCTGCCCCCAAGCTCTCCACGTTAGTCGCGGCTCTGACCTGAATCCTCGCGCTCTTGAAGAGAACTCCACGCATGCATGCGAAAACGGTCAAACCAAGCCGTTCTGAGTAATGGATATGACCGTGGCTGCTCCACTCCAACCCACCTTGTAGTCGATGCTTCCGTCTGGTTCTCGGACTGAAACTCGCCTCCATAAAGAAACTACCTCACCTTCCTTGAATACCTCCTGCTCCTTCCGCATCCTGCTCTTGAGTGCCGTCTGCAACGTCTGCTGGTCGCTGAGACTGACTGCTGACTGCATTGCGGCTTGCCTCATAGCCTGAGCTGTCTGGCACTCAACTGGCGGCTCGGCGCAGAGCATCTCTCGACTAATGACGTCGTCGCTGAGCAAACACCCAGGCAATCGCAAATCTTCGCCGAACGCTCGCTGAGCTGGGCTGCAACCTGGGCTCGCGAACCTAATCTTCGCCTGGGTGACGAAATCGGCCAGCATAGCCACCACTGACGTGTTGCTACACGGCTCGATGGACTCGGACGTATGAAAGATGCTCTTCCACCATCCTCCGCGGCGCTCGGTCTTGCCATTTTCCCATGGAGACCTCGCGTTGATGACGTGCACTAGAAAGGGAGCTCGGCCATGAACCCCGCACCCCGGTCCACGACAAGAATGCGCGGTGGTCCGTAGTGACGATGCCATGTCCGCTGATCTGCCTCCCAGGTAGCCTGAACGGTAGTAGGTCCAGCGGCGCGCTCCACAATCTGGCAACTGGTGCCCCAGCATATGGTATGCCCGGAAATGAACTCCAAATCAAATACCGTCTTGACTGTAGACGTAACGCATCCGACAACATAGTTAAACCGAAACGAACGCACAGCCGCTGCCGGCTGTCGTGCCTCAAGACGTTTGTTGGATTCGCATGCCGGGCAAACGAGATGAAACCGTACCCATCGTACAATTGAATTGCGAACCCGTCCGCGCCGGAGAACCTGCATGAAGTCACGAAGTTCCGGATGACCCATATTAGTTTGAGATAGTAAGAGTAACCGTTGTTGGATAAGCGATGCTTTCTCCATGGTTTTCGGTACCCTGAGCATCTTCAACTCCGTCTTGGTGCAGGCTAGGTCATCCGAAATCGGGTCCAAGGCTGTCGCCTTCCGCCGCGCCCTCCATCTCCTCATCGATCGATTCGAGCGCGGGGTGCACTCCGATGCTCATCTGGTCCTCGGCGATAGACTGCTTGAAACCGTCGACCACACGCGGCACGTAATCCTCTGCTAGCTCGGCAACTGTGTTCGAGTACTAGAAGAAACACGGCTGGTTATCGGCTTCGTTGGCGTTGACATCGGTGCGCTTGATGATGTTGGCCTTCTGAAGGTGCTCAACTAGGCCCTGAGAATTGCGCTGCAGAACTGTGGCGCGCATTCCTGCGCGAGCTTGGTGCACTCGCTGCCAACGAGCTGGTCGCGGTAAGAACTGCGGCGAGCGCAACGTCAGCAACGCCGCCGCTAATGCTGCTGCCGGCGCACTGTTTTCGTTGGTGGGAGATGAACATACTCCACCTCGTCAACGCGTTGCCGGGCCTCTGCCCGCGTCTCCCCTGGCTCCTCTTCGAAAGCCACGGGTCGCAGAGAAAACTGCCTTTAACTACTGGGGTTGGGTGGGCGGGGCAAGCGGCTCGAGCACAGTGCGCCTATAGCCAGAACGGCCACCGGCGCCATGCTCCCGCAGCCCCCCTGCAAAATGCACCCCTCACTGAACCCGTCCCTCATTCACGCACTATGTACAAAGCGTCGGAGGTTCCCGCTCCCCCACGCAAGGCCCTTGCTAAGCAACTGCCGCACCCCTCACGCAGACAATGCACTCACAAACACTGCAATGCACCCCTCACTCAAGCAGAACACACGCACACACACCTATTCAGCATGATGTCGACAGGTCAGCACATGCACACGCTGTCTGCTCACGCCTGTGCGCCGACACGCGAGCGCGCGACCTCCGCGCGCGCCACGCGCGCGACTCGTTGATAATGCGCGCGCGAGCGTGCTTCTCAGCAACACCGCCGCTAATGCTGCTGCCGGCGCGCTGTTTTCGTTGGTGGGAGATGAACGTGCTCCACCTCGTCAACGCGTTGCCGGGCCTCTGCCCGCGTCTCCCTCCGTTGCCCGGTGGCGCGCTGACGGGGCGCCAGGCACTTCTTGCGCGAGATGCCTGCGACCGAGCACCTCTCGCGCCACGATCGACCGAACCGCCAACCGCACCGGGCGACCCACATCTCTTTTGGGAACACAGGGTCGCCTACGACAACCTCGTGGACCTCCCCCTCCGCACTGCGAACGCATCCGACCTGCTCCTTCTGTTCCGCAGCCCGCTGCATGGCCCGCGACTCGCGGGCCTGCTCCGCAGCGGCAGCCGGCCTCCCCTCCCAGGAAGCAAACGCCTCCGCGCACCTCCTCTCGACCTCGACCTCTACGGCCGCCCCGCCCGCGACTCTCGCAGAAGCGCCTTGAGATCGGCCAGCCAGGGCCCCGGAGCGATGCTTCCTCCGGGGCCTCCGGCCGCGGCCACTCGGGAGGCCCCCGAAGCCTGCTCGCCCAAGGCGCCCCCCACATACTTCCGAACGGTGGGCCCCCCCCACCGCGCGAGGAACTCAACGCGCCCCATGGGCACCCCGCGCCTCGCGTAATACTGAGCTCCCATTCTGCGCAGGGGGTGTTCGGTGAGCCGCGCCGGCCACTCGCCGCAGGGTGGCCGGGGCCCCTCCTCTCGAGGGCGCGGTGCCCTGCCCCGACGGGAAGAGGGGGAACTTCGCGTCCCACCTCTTGCGTTCCCGCTCCTGCAGGACCCGCGACAGGGCAAGCACAGGGCACGCCTTTTCGGCGCGCCCAGACTGGTCCGGGACGGCGCGCGAGCACCTCAGGCTGCGCGTGCGCTCGCGGCCTTCTGGGTTTGTCTTCGTAGCCCCGAGCTCGATGCTCGCTACCCAGTCATCCGGCGACGCCCAGGCCTGCTCCCCGAGGATGGCTGCGGCCTCAGCGCCGCGCAGCATCCACGCCGTGGCCCGCTGGTCTGATCGGGCCTCCCACGGCCGCGGGCTCGGTGACCGGCGCGCGTTCCAGCGCGCCCTCAAAACGCGCGGTCTCTGCTTGCTTCGCCGGCCAGATGCCGCGCTGCAGGCTTCGATTGGCTTCCTTGGAAGCCGCGACCAGCTCCGGGCACCGCGCGCGCCCTGCCTTGCAGCGCAGATGGCGCATGGCGCCACGGGGGGAGGCACTGCGGACCAGCCCTGTGCCGCCCCACTTTCATAGCGCCTGCAATGAGGGCGAGATTACCTGGGGTGGCCGGCAGCAGGGGGGCGCCCGCCGTGAACGCAAGGCGCCGCAGAGTCTGCTCTCGAGACCCGCGTGAGCGCCACGTGGTTTTGGCGAACCCCCCTGCGGCCAGGGGCCTCCGCGCGCGCCCCTGCCCTCCGAGCTCCGCATAATCACCGACAGCCTATTCCCCGCGCCGCGCCCTGCGCGGCCCCTGGCAACTTTCGCGCGCCGCGAATCGCACGCGCCCCGCCGCGGCGCGAAGCGCACGCGGGCGGCCCGCTCCTCCGCGCGCGCGCGCGCTCCACCTGCGAACACGGCGCGCGACGGCCCCATCCTCCCACCCATTCCCCCAACCCATACCCCGTCCCCCGACCCCAGAAAGTGCAACGGTGCTCCGGGGGTGCAGAACGACCTTGGGGTGACCAAACCCCCCGAATGGAACACCTGCGTGAAGAAGGCAAGACCCTGGCGTGGCTCGCCAGTAATGCCGCTCTCCCCACGGGGAAAGCGAACACTGCCGGCGTCCGGCGCCGCCCTCGCCGACCCGAGCACCCCGCCGGGGGTCGGGATACGGCGAGCGGTTCGCGCGCGCAAACCTGTCGCGCACCTGTCAGACGTTACACCTGGTGATGCGACCGCTGCCAGCGGCCACCAGGGAAGGAAGGCCCCCTCCCCGCACGCGCTGACCTGCGCGGCGTTCTCGCACCTGCGACGCACACGTTCGGCCGACCCGAGGCAGGACCCCTCGCAGCCGGTGCGCATCGCCTCTTGCACGGCGAAGTCCACGCCGGCGCCCATCCCAAATTCTCCCCGGTAACCCCACCGGGGCCCAGGGTGTGGTGGGTGGGAAACAAACCAACAGCAACCGCTGTCGCCAACGCGCTTTGCTCGCACGATCCAATTGCGCGCTCTGATGCGCGCAGTCCCTGCGAGCGCGCGCGGGCGTCCCCTTCTGTCATGATTATGGTTCCCTGACCCGAGCCTCCCCGAGCCTAAAGTCAACGCATAATCACCGACAGCCTATTCCCCGCGCCGCGCCCTGCGCGGCCCCTGGCAACTTTCGCGCGCCGCGAATCGCACGCGCCCCGCCGCGGCGCGAAGCGCACGCGGGCGGCCCGCTCCTCCGCGCGCGCGCGCGCTCCACCTGCGAACACGGCGCGCGACGGCCCCATCCTCCCACCCATTCCCCCAACCCATACCCCGTCCCCCGACCCCAGAAAGTGCAACGGTGCTCCGGGGGTGCAGAACGACCTTGGGGTGACCAAACCCCCCGAATGGAACACCTGCGTGAAGAAGGCAAGACCCTGGCGTGGCTCGCCAGTAATGCCGCTCTCCCCAACGCTGCTCTGGCTCCGCGTTTCTGCACCCCCAACGCTGTTCTGGGTCCGACGCCGCTCCGCAATCGCGCGTCGATGTACACGGCGCCCCGTGTCTGAGGCATGCCCGTGCCCCGCGGCCGGGCCCGCGCTCACCTCTCCTGCGCGGACTCCTTCTTTACGGCGAATCCACTGAGCCTGGCGCGGCACGCTGCACGCCGCGGCCCACCCCCCGCGAATTGCCCTCGCGGATCGCGCCTTCCGCGCGCCGTAGCACCCAACGCCACGCGTCTAGTAAGCACCCGCGCCACGCGGCCGGGTCCACTCTCACCTCGCCGGTACGAAAACCATTCTCCCGGGCGAAGCTATCCTCGCCGAGCCGCCTGGCACCGCGCGAGTGGACGACTCGGGGGAAGGCCGCCCCCGCGCGCGTACGGCGCGCCGTGAGATCCCGTCCGACCAGTTGCTTTTCGAGTCTACCCACTCGAGCCAGGTGGACATGTCGCAGTGAAACTGGCGCGACACGCTGCACGGCGCGTCCCCCCGCGATTTGCCCTCGCGGCGCGCGCCTTGAAGAAATTCATAAGCTTGACGCTCCGGTCCAGGGTAGCATGGTCGCACCTGCCACTCACGAAGCTGTGGAGAGCGCTCGTGTTGTCAAGCACCCACAGGATGCGCCTCCCTCGGCACCTCCGCGCCTCTTGCGCCAGGACAATGGGGACCATGGCCCCCTCACAGAGGGCGATCGGATTCGCGCCCCTCTCCCGGTCCTCCGGCGAGAAACCCCACTCCGCGAGTATGGCATCGTCGAATACACACCATCCTCCCACACGCTCCCCTGTCAAACAATCGACCAGGAGGTAGCCGCCTGTGGGCGCGGTCGCCCCGTCAGCCCGCGCGTCGCTTGCGATCACAATCAGCGGACACGAGGGCGGGCTCACGTCGACGCTTCTCTTCGGGGCAAGGTCTATTACAAATTCGAAGTAATCGAAGCACCGCCGAATCGCGTGGGATAACGCCCACGGAGGCGCGTCAGTGTACTGCCTCTGCTTCAGCGGCGCCATCGCGGCGCTGCCGACGCCGTTGAACATCGCGGAGGACGACCACTGCAGAATGCCCCGGAGCTTCGAGGCCTCCGCTGGTGTCAGGCTGTTCCGCGCACGGTGCTCCGCGAGCAGGCCTTTGATTTTGTCAATCATGCTGGCCTTCGGCCAAAAGGAGACCACCCCTCTGCCTTCAAAAACCCGAGACACGTCGTGATCGACTCCCAAGAATGCCCCAGTGGCGGCCATGCGCTGCTGCTTCGCGCTGGCATTCGGGGTGCCCAACTCCGAAAACAAGACGTTGAGTAAAGCCTGTCCCGAGCCTTTCGCCAATCCGAGGTCCCCAAGACTGCCATCATCGACATACATTGTGTGCAACAATGCCGCCACGCGCCTGGCAGCGGCTTCCAGAAAGGCAGACCACCGCATGAAATTCATAACACTCGACGACAAGCCGAACAGCATGGCGAATGCAGTCAAGTATCGCCACTCCCCGCTGCGCGGTTCCCGCGCCGCAATGACGTTATATCGCAGCTGCGCGGGATTGACCGGCACGGACCTGTATGCGTCCGGCAGGTCCT
Source organism: Prorocentrum cordatum (assembly GCA_963575745.1). NCBI lineage: Eukaryota > Dinophyceae > Prorocentrales > Prorocentraceae > Prorocentrum > Prorocentrum cordatum. The sequence continues at coordinate 503,208 of CAUYUJ010005836.1, forward strand.
CGCCTCCAGTCTCAAGGGTTAAGCCCTCATCGGCAAAGCCTCCCGCCGCAGCTTCCTGCCTGAGGGCGCACGCCAAACACCGGGCCGGACCACGCCCCTTGGACACCGGAGGGGCCCACTAGGCCCACACGAACGGACCCGGGGGAACGGCCCGCGGGAAACCCGCGACACACCGGCCGGCGGGGAGGGGGAAAAGGCCACCTCCGGTGTTTGGCGTACCTCCCGACCGCTGCCTCAAGACTTTGCCATGCAATGCAGGCGTGAACGCTGATGGCAAGTGCCACTTCTCAGGGTACACCGTCGCGCCGTTCTGCCCACCGGCTTTAGCATCGTCTATCCGCCGACGCTTGCCGTTCTGCTGCACGTGCACGAACGACGGCACGGCCGCCCAGCGCCCGGCGCCGTACTCGCGGTCCATCGCGGCCAGCGACGCCGGAGGAGCAGCCCAGCCCTTCTCGCATTCCTTCAAGCATGATTCCCAAAGAAACTCAGCCTCAGGATCAACCCGTCGCTTGTCCCTGGAACGTAAAAGCGCGGTGGACTCCGCCAACAAGCGGTCTTCAGAAACAGGTTCCGAACTTTCGCACCGCTCCCAGACACCCGTCTCCTCCAATCGCCCCACGATATTGAAGCCGGTCACAAATCTCTGGGCCAGCTGCCAATCCGGCCAACCCATCACCCAAGTCAGAACACAAATCAGCGCGATGTGGGTGTTCTGCGCCACGGCATGTACTGAGGGGCTTTGCCAGAGCCGAAGGGCGCGGGACACCGGCGCCAGCCTTTGACTAAGCTCCTTCAACGCCCCGGCGCAAGACTCGCGCCACTGCCTCAGCCGATTACCACCGGCCCACGCGAACGCAACCGTGGCAAAGGCAGCATACTTCAAATCAACGGGTGCCATGTACTCATCGTCGAATGGCAATCGCCCCGCGCTCGCGAATTCGATGCATTGAGCGAGGTGTGCCCGCTCCCCCACGCCGAGTTCGATAACCGGCGCCAGCGCTAGCCTGTGGTCGAGCACGCCTGCCTGGCGACCCAACACGGCGCTCGCGCGCCCCTTGGAATTTCTGCCCAGAGAACATCCCAGAGGTAGTCCTTCGTCCTGCAGCTCCGCCCAGATGGCGAAATCAACGAATGGCGAAGTATTCAACAAGTCTTGCAAGAACGGGATGGGAACGCCCACCAGCCACTCTTCCGGAAAGGACTTCCGAATTTTCACAGCGATGTCCGCCTGGCTCCATCGCACGCCCACGACGCTGGGGCACGCGACCCCACTGGTGACTGCCCCTTCTGCCGCGGCGGGCGGCGCGGCAGCGGGTGCGTTTCAATCGCCCTTGCGGCCGCGCTTGCCGCCGTCGGCCGCGCCCCCGCTCGCGTTCCTCGTGTCGCAAACTACAACGCCGGGTGTTCCGAACATTCGGCGCTAACCGTCGCCTTTCCCGGACCCAGGGCGCCCCCGGACCCGGGCCGCCCCCTTTAAGCTAACAGGGAAACCAAAAACTGAGACCCGGGCTCCTGGTGCACTTGAGGGCGCAGTGGTTCGACATGCCACACAAGCGCCCCGTCTTGTTGATCACGACGGAACAGACGTGCTTATACCCGCGAGGGCACGGCTCGGAGCACTCCCCGGCGTTGAACTTGCGACACACCTGGGTTCCGTCTTTCAACCGATCGCCCAACTGCGCGCCCTTGCCACCTGTCCGCTGGCTCCGCCCGACGCTCGTCGGCGGCCGCTGCGGCCCGGGAGCTGGCGGTGAGGGCGGGCTCCACATGACCTCGCGAGTCTGCAAGCCCTCGCGGATTATCTTCCCGACGCTCAGCTCGCTGGTGCGGACCCTGTCCGTCCACCAAGCGCGCTCCTCCTCGTCCCGACGCACGACGTTAGGCAGCGCAATCGAGAACGGCATCGCACTGGCGTACTTGACCAAACGGAAAAAAGATAGACCATCGCGACATCCAACGGAATCTGCACGAAACCGTCGCATCCGAAGACGCCTTCTCTGGCGCCCCGGGCGCCGGGTCAATCGGCTTCACCCCAGCGCGCGCATGCCACCATGAGAACCTGGTGCAACGCGATATAGGTTTTCAAGTCCTTCGCGGGATCCGGATCTTCCTTCTCATCGCACACGAATTCGACATCCCCAATGCGCTGCCGCTTCCTGGCAGCCCTCGCGGCATTCAGCAACGTGCGGACCTTCCATACACTCATCATCGTCACCTGGCGCCTGCCGACCATGGGGGGCCGCGCGCGCGACGCGGTCACCCCCTCCGCGTGCAATGGGACGCGCCTGCCCAGCTCCCTGCTGATCTTACTGACCAGCGCTTCGGACGGCTCACACTCCGCTGGGTACGCCATCTTATACCGAGCGAAGAACTGCTCGCTCAATTCAGCGAGCTGCGGCGACGGCAATGGGACATCGTCGCTCTCGTCCAAACCGCGCCTCTTCCGGGTCTCGGACTCCCGGGCGGCATCGCACACGGCTTTCCACGCCTGCCGCACTACGCGCTCGAACTGCGGCGCGGGCCAGGCAGGACCCCCCCCCGCGCAGGCGAAGGCCGCGCCTGGCGCACGCGGGACAGCTGTCCCAGCCTCCTCTCGAGATCCGGCACGCGCTCGAGGATCGGCGCCCACTCGTTCTCGCTCGTGACGGCATGCGCGAAATCGACCAACGTCTCTAGACCCACGGTTTCGACCAGGTGGGTGGCGATGCGCTCATCAAACTGATACTTCGCGGCCAGCTCTCTGAATTGTGCAGCGGCGTCGCGAGCGCCGACGCGCCCCGGCAGCGCAATGCCGTCAACTGACAAAGACATACCGAGAACCACACGTGTCGCTCCGCTAAACCTACTCTCTGGACCGCGTTCGAGCCCACCTCGGGGCGCGCATACGCATCCGTTAAGTTGGCATTCGCTGGCAGGCCCACGCGCAACTCCGCGCGTCTCCGCCGCGATGACGTCACCACCTCACGCCGGGGCTGCCCGGCCGCGCAACTTTTCACACGCCGCGCACACCAGGGCTCCCTCCGGGAGCGCCGGGAACCACTGCAGATCACTCAATCCATTCTGACATAGGTTCGTCACTGGCCCGAACTCACTGTCCGTCCAGGCTCTGGACTTTTTGAGGCGACGAATTACGGGCATCGCGACGTGATATCGAGGCCCCATAACCTCCCTTACCCGGGTAGCCCTCCCAGGCTCAGACTGCACGTACCCGATCGCGCCCCGCGGCTCGGGCGACGGGCCCACGGCTCGCGACGCGCGCGCGGATGATCCCTCCGCAACCTGCCTGACTGGCGGCGCGCAGTGCGCTGGCGCGCCATCTGAGCCCTTTACGTCACATTCACCCAACTCCGCGCCCTGCGCTGCCTCGTCACCTGGAAGCGCGGTCACCGCGCGACCGGCGCAGTCAACTCCCCGCGCTTGGAACGCGGCCGGGCCTGCACGGGTTGCGTCTCCCGGCCGCACCGACACTTCATCTCCCCTGGACCTGGGGATGGAGACAGCCTCCAATGCCGCCCACGCCCGGGCACAATACCGCTGGGCCGCGCGATCGACCCGCGGTTCGCCCTGCGCGGCCCGCAATGGCAACCGACGCCGGACTGGCGCGCGCTCCCGCCTCTGCTGGTCGCTTGTTTTTGCCGGCAACTTTCGGCGCTCTGCGTGGACTCGCAGGCGCAGGCAACGCGTTCCCACGCAAACCGCCCGGCGCTTCACCGCGCCCCCCCCGCTTTGCACGCGGTGCCCCCGACGCGAGGGTTTGCGCAGCGCGCGCACGCGCGCCCGGCGCTTCGGCGCCCGCCCCCCCCTCACCGCTCTTACCCGCGGCGCCCCCGTCGGCAGGACCCCGACAATTGGGTGGAGGCGCGCCCGGCGCTTTACCGCGCCCCACCCGCTGTCCACGCGGGGCCACGATTATCCGGAGAAACTTCTGCCGCCTCAACTCCTCGACGACCGACGGGGGCAAGAACGCGGCCTTCTCACGAACGGTCGACACCGCCACCCGCTGCTGCGCCTCTTTCTCTAGGTCGGCCAACATTACTTTTCCTGGCGCAGAACTCGCCCAGCATCGCACTTGCTCCCACTGCACTGGGGCCTCCAGATCGGTCCGCAGGCACGACAACACTCCGGCCATGTGCAGGCGCGTGCACATCTCGGCTTGCCGCCGACGCGCATTATACACGATCGGCATCTGGTTCCGACGGGAGTTGTCTCCCCCCTCCGTCCAACCGCCCGAGATGACTCGGGCTTCCCAGTCCAATTGTATCGCGCTCGCCCATGTAGGCCCAGCCCGGCGCAAACTGTACGAAGTCACAAGATCCAACTGGGAATCGTCCGCTAGCGAGCCTCGGAATACTTCCTTCAGCGATCGGTTAAAGGCACCCAACTTCACCGGCGCGCCGGAAACTGGATCGAAGACGAGCCCCGTCGGCACAGCCCTTCCTGCTCGATCTTCCCGCGCCGCCAACTTGTGCCAACCATCCCACATGGCGTCAGCGGCGGACCGCGCGCCACCTAGCCGCCTCGGCAAGCACCAATCGAACGAAGGTCGCCCCTGTCGCTTTCCCTGCTCCCCCCTCGATGCGCGGAACCAGCAAAAATAAACAGACTTCTCTAAAGGCCTAGAGCGCAGCAGGTGCGTGTACCTCACCCACGCGAATACCACCGCCAGCATCCCAGCCGCGAGCATGACTTGCCCAGGCGTTCTCGCGCCATCCAGGAAATCGATCACATGGCAAATCATCTCGGGTTCGACGACAGTGGCCTGGGCCGGCGGTGCTACGGTTCCACTGCCTGGATCACGTGGCACAGGGCGAAACGCATCGTCCAGGCAGAAAGGCGCTTTCAAATGTACGCACATCCACTTCAAGGCGTTCCAGATCCTGACGCCGGACGTCCGTGCGATCGAGAGCTTATGCACGAACTCGGCGACTGCCATGGGTTGCCGCGCCAGACTCGTCGCCGGCTGCCCTTGCCGGCCCGCCCACTCGGCCCACTGCCCCCACACGCGCAAGGCCGTGCGCAGCGTCCCGGATTCGAAATTACTCAGCCTAAACACTGCCGCGGACGAGACGTCGGCGAGCATCTCGGCCTGCGCCTCCTGCAACCCCTGCCCGAGGCCGCTTTCCGGGCGCCATTCAAGCGACACTCGAACTGCGCTGACCGCCAGCTGAACGCGCCCCTCACGCTCTGCCGCCTCCGTCGCCACTGCGGCACAGCGTCTCGGCCGACCGCGGCGCGCGGCGGTAGGCCCACGCCCTTTCCCCGCCGCGGCCCCCGCGCTCACGGCGGGCGCGGCGGCCGCCGCCGCGCCGCCAAATCGCCCCTCCGCGCAAATGCCATGCGCGGGCACCAGCCACGGCGTCACCCGCGCCACGTCCCGAGCCACGGCCCAGGCCGTGGGCACTCCACACTGCTCCGCCTCGTCCGTCGAGCAAAACAAATGCGCTAAATCGCCAGCCGACTCCAGTCCCTCTCTCTGCACGAGCGCAGAAAGGGACTCGCGCTCGGAGGAATCGACCCTCCAATCTAAGAACTCTTCGATGAAGAGCTCTCCGCGCTGCCCGGCCATCAAGCAGCACACAAGCAAGAAACAAACCAACAGCAACCGCTGTCGCCAACGCGCTTAGCTCGCACGATCCAATTGCGCGCTCTGATGCGCGCAGTCCCTGCGAGCGCGCGCGGGCGCCCCCTTCTGTCATGATTATGGTTCCCTGACCCGAGCCTCCCCGAGCCTAAAGTCAACGCAACGCCGCCCGGGCGCCCGCCCCCGAGCCGCGCGCGCGCGCGCGGCGCACCGCGGCAAGCGGTCGCCGGACACCTCTCGCGTCCACGCCAACGCCAGGCGCATCCCGGGGCGGTGCCGGGCCGTGGTCTCCAGGCCCGGTGCCGCCGCGCGCGGCCGCCAGTGGCGCGGGCGCCTCGCCTCCGCGAGCGGCGGCCTGTCCGGGCCCCCCAGGCGCGGCCGCGCTCAGACCCTGCGCTCCGCTAGCCGCTGCTGCGGCGGCCGCCGCCGCCGCCGCGCCCCCCGCTCTCTGGGGGGCCTGCCACAACGACGAGCCGCCGGGCACGTTGCGCGCGCCGGGCCCCGGCATGCCGAGCGCGTCGACGCGCAACGGCGCGCCAGTTCCCGCGAGACGGCCTGCGCTCGCGGGGGCTGGGCAACACAAGAAAGACACGAGCATCAATGCCCACCCAGCTGCGCCGGATCGGGATCGCACATGGCCCCCCACCACGTGCCGCCCCGTTTTGCCGGGCGCGTGCGAGGCCGCCCCAAGAGCGCGCTCGGCACCTCGGCGGCTCCGCCCGGCTCGCACAGCCTCGATAGCGCGTCGGCCCAGGCATTGTCCTTGCCCGCCACGTGCGCAACCGCGTCAGCCTGGTACCGGCCCTCGGCCAGGTCCAACGAGAGCTCCCTGACCACCGCGTTCAGGGCGGGGCTCGTGGACTTCAGATTCGCGGCCGCCCCCAGGGCGGCCTGTGGGTCGCTCCTCAACACCACGGCGGCCCTCTCGTCCTTCCACGCAGGGTGCCACTCGCGGACCCCGATGAGGATGGCCAGCGCCTCGAAGAGCGCCTGGAAGCGCGAGCCCCCCACGCGCATCATCGGCTCCGCGAACCACGCCAAGACCCGCCCGCGCGCAACGACACGCCTGCCATGACCCCATGCAGGGCGAGGCGTCGAAGACCAAGTTGACCGCCACCCTCTGGCGGCACTGGCCCGCGCTGCACGCGCGCGACAGGGCCCCTCTCTGGCGCCTGGCAAACGCCGCCAGCCAGCGGAGTGCGCGCGCCGCCCGCGGGCGCGGCGCCCCCGCCGAGGCCGCCCCAGGGCGCGCAGCCGACGACGGCTCCGTGATGGCCGCCCACAGCGGCGCGACCATGCTCTTGAGGTACGGGGCTTCTCCGCCCGCCCAGGCCGGCCGCCCCGCCAGCGCCCTCGAGCGGGCGACGGGGGCCACCGTGACCGCGAGAAGCTGCTCCGCCTCGGGGAGCAGCTCGGCCACGCGCGCGCCAGGCAACGCAAGCGTCACCTCGCCCGGGCCGAGGATTCGCACCTCGGCCCCGATCCATGCCACAGCGGCGCCGAGCTAGACCTTGCGCCAGGACACTAGCGGGCCCGCCGTGGGCCACCGCAGGAGGAGGATCACTTTGTTGCGGGCCCTCTGGGTTGGGTTGCCCAGCCACGCCGTCCAAGGGTCGCCCGCGTTCACCTGGATACGCGCCTCCTGTCGCGAGAACAACGCCTGCCCCGAACGGCCGAGGAACGCCGCGGCCCTCCCCCAGACGAGCGGCGAGCCGCCGCCGCCGAAGAGGACTGTCTCGCACCCGATGTACTCCCCCTCGAAGCCGCGCGCGACCTGGTGCGGAAGCTCCTCCGAGCGCGCGCCCGCAGAATGGAACGCGCCCCCCCCAGTCCAGCACCATCATGTCGACGCCTGCGCCCCGCGCGCCGGGCGCCTCCATGAGGGACGTGAGGTCCTGGAGCACGTCCAGCAGGCGTGGCGGCAAAATGCGCTCCGACATTTTTACGCGCTCGTTCGCCCTGCTGCCGAGCATGTCGATTATTAGCCGCAGTTTCCGCGACCCGTCTGGGCGGGCCTTGACCACGGCCGCCATCTTCGACGCGACGACGTCCCCGAACTGCGCCAAGAACGCCTCCCACGCAGGATGCCTCGCGACGAAGCCCTGTCCCGCGAGGCGCTGGATCTCTTCCCCGACTGCGCCCTCGTTCTCCACCGCGCTGGCGCAATTCCCCCCGGGCTCCACCAATGCACAATGGTCTCGTAACTCGTGGTGGGCCGCGCCGGTTGCGCCCGCTCTCGGGAACATCCCGGCGGACGGCATCTCTTGAGGCACTCCCGTCGGCGCCCCGCGCTCGAACCAGTCGGCCAGGTGGGCCTCGGGATCCCTGGCCGTCCGGACGAATGCCCGCATGAGGCCGGGCCGCCATGCGGAACGCTGGCTTCGGCCCGTGGAGTCCGCCCCCAACGCCTCCCCGAGGGCAGTCGCCAGCTCCTGCCCTACTCGGGCTTCCACTTGGCGCCAGCCGTCGACCCCGTCCTCAGCAGGGCACGGGCGACCCAGCAATGCTTCTCCGCGAAGCACTCGAGGGCGCCACGGGCCAACCTCCCCGCTTCTTGCAGCCTCGGGCATGCGCGCCACGGCTCTCGCGGGGTCGCGCATGCCCCCAATGCACTCTCGGTTCTCCCTTTCCCTCGCCTGCTTGGCCGGCTCTGCTTGCCGGTCGTTTGCCGTGCCGTCGGGCGCCGGGCCGGCCACTCTCGGGCTTGCCCGGGCGCGCTCCACGGCTCTGCCCCGCTTCCCGGCCCTCGCCAGCCGTTCGCTGGAGGCGCTCGACTGTCGGGGCAGCGGGCGAGGCAGGGGGCGGAGCGCGGAAAAAAAGAAAGGGGAGCGAGGGGGGAGGGAAGGAGGCAGCGAGGAGGGGGAGGGCGCGAGGCAGAGGAGACACACGCACACACACACACACACACGCACGCACGCACGCACACACACACACACACACACACACACACACACACACACACACACACACACACACACACACACACACACACACACACACACACACACACACACACACACACACACACACACACACACACACACACACACACACACACACACACACACACACACACACACACACACACACACACACACACACACACACACACACACACACACACACACACACACACACACACACACACACACACACACACACACACACACACACACACACACACACACACGCACGCACGCGCACGCACGCACGCACGCACGCACGCACGCACGCACGCACGCACGCACGCACGCACGCACGCACGCACGCACGCACGCACGCACGCACGCACGCACGCACGCACGCACGCACGCACGCACGCACACACACACACACACACACACACGCACACACACACCACACCACACCACACCACACCACACCACACCACACCACACACACACATACACACACACACACACACACGCACACACAGACGGACACCCAGGGAAGCTCTCGGCGAGCACGCGGCAGCCCCAGACCGAGCACCGCAACGCGTCGCGCCGGCGCACTCCCCCAAGCGCCGGCAGGCACGACCACTCTCAGGCCGCGGCGAACTCCCCCGAAGTCAACCACCAGACGCGCCGGGAACGGGCGAGGAGGAGAGGCGAGAGAAGAGGGAGAGGAAGAACGAGGGGGGGGGAACACCACGCACACACAGACACGGGAAACGAGGACCGAACACGATTCGCACGCGCTTAGGTTCTTTCCCCCCCTCCCTCTGCGCTGCCGCACCCCCCCCCCCACAGCCTCGCTACCTCAAGCGGGCTCGCACCTCCCCCGGGGTCTCCCCGAGCCGCGCGCCTGAGCCGGCGCGGCGACGTCGCTGTCGCGCGCGGTGCCCAGCGCGGGCTGCGCGCGCACCGCCTCCGCTAGGTGCGGGCCGCCGCGGCCACCTCCAGGCGAACCGCCGGCGGCCGCCTCCCCCAGCTCCCCGCCCGCGTCTCCCGGGCGCTCCCCCGCATCTCCGCCCGCGCTTTCGGCAAGCTTGACGCGCGGGCCGCTGCGGCCACGGCCGCCCCCAGGTGGGCCGCCAACGGCCGCCTCCCCGGGCGCTTCGCCCGCCCCACGCGGGCACTCCCCAGCGCCAATGCCTGCGCCCTCGGCAAGCGCCGCCCGCGGGCCGCCGTGGCCACGACCGCCTCCAGGCGGCCCACCTGCGGCCGACTCCCCCAGCCCCCTGCCCGCCCCCTCTGGGCACTCCCCCACGGGCCACCATGCGCTCTCGGCAGGTGGGGCGAGGCCGGTCTCGGGCCCTAGTCAACCGATGGCGCGGCACCCGATCGCGCGGCGCGGCTGGCGGCACCGCTCACAGACGTGCGCGCGCCGCATCGGGCACGGCTCGCTGCGCCCGCTCGGGGCCCAGTTCCAGTCCCAGCAGATCTGCGCGCCCTCTGTTGTCCAGAAGTACTGGCCGTTCGACGCGCGGGCCTCCGCGCCCTTGCCGGCCCCTGTGACGCCTCCGCCGGCGCCCTCGCCGCCGCCCTTGCCGCCGCCGCCGCGCCCGCCACCCCAGTTCTGCCACGGCGGCCTCCCGCCGCCGCCGGCGCCTGCCGCCGGGCCGACCGCGCGGGGGGTGAGCTCGGCCCCCCCGCCGCGCTTGGAGCGCCCTTGGGTCGGACCGCCCGCGGCCTCCTCGCGCTGCGCCGCCCGCTTGCTGCCCCGGGCAACCTCCCGCAGGGGCCCGGTGCCGTCGTCGGTGGCCGAGGCCAGGGACTGCGCGTGCGTCGCGTGCCAGAGCGCCTCCTCGTCGAACTCCTTGCCCCGGAAATTTTCGTCCTGCGCGGCCTCCCTGAGGACGTATAGTTCTGGGTCGAACGACGAGGGTTGCTTCGCCGTGACCAGGCCCCCTCGGGATGCGCTCGAGGTGCTCGCTGCGCATGTGCATGTCTGCCAGCGCCGCGATGAACCAGCACCGCGGGGAGACTTTCTCCTTGTGCCGGTCGAGGCGCGCCCCGCTGGCCTCTCCCAGGAGAAGACCCGCCAGGAACGCAGCCAACTCCTGGAGCGAGGCCGGCCCGCTGCACTCGCGCTGCTGGAACCCCCCGCCCGGCTGGGGGGCGTGCGCATTGAACTTGAACGCGCGGGCGACCCGGGCCCCTCTCGGGCGCCAGATCCCCATGTCGACGCACGGGGTCGCCCCGGACTGCACCCGGAAGGCGAGGGCCGCAAGCTGCTCGCCCGTGGCCTCCTCCTCCTCTGCTGGGTCCCCCCCATCGTTGTGGTTCGTCTTCCGCGCCTGGATGAGGCCCCGGAGACGGTTTGTGTCCATCGGCTCGATCTCGGTGTCGTCGGCCTGGTCGATGTACGCCGGCAATTTGACCTTCCGGCCGCCGCGCGGGGCCGCCGCGGCGGCGTCTCCAGGCGAAGCCCCGCCCAGTCCCTCGCTCGTCGAGGAGGGCCCCGTTTCCGACGGTAAGCCCACGGCCGAGCGGGCGAGCCGGCAGACCTCCTGCAAACGGCCTTGGGAACCTCAATGCTGTTACTGAGGATGCTGGTAGGCTTGCGGTTGAGCTTGCCCCCGTCGACGCGTAGGTTGAACTCGCGCATGTCGGCGTTGATCCAGCCGATCCCGTCGGCATCGGCCAGGCCCTGAATACACGGCGCGTCCCGCGATCGTGCGCAGGCTGGTCGCTCGAATAGAAGTAGTCCTCCTCGTTCGCGTTGTTCTCGAGCGAGCGCCACGCAGAAATCTCGGCGTTGAAAACCGTCACGTTCTTCACTGCTAACGATGTCCTGGTCGCGCTTGTAGTTTGACAGATCCCTGATGCGGCTCCGCACCTTGCACGGCGGGCTGTGGATAATGATCAGCGGCTGCTCCTGATCGATGACCTCTCGCGCCCTCCGGCGATCTGCGCCCAGCGTGAAATCCAATCCGGTAGTCAGGTCTATAGCGCTTCCAGGTTGGAGCCCATGTCGGATACAGTGTTGCGCGGCACGAGGTCGGCTGTCGATCTCCGTGACGTCAGCGCCATTCCTGGGTAGCTCTCCAGGCCCCGCGGCAAAAGTCCTTTGGGAATGACTGCATGCCCGTCGTCGTCAGACAAGACGCTCGTGATAGCCCCGCTCCGCACCCTGAAGATATCGACGCTGTCACTCGCGTCGTCCTCGCGGTCCTCTGTGATGTAGTCGACCCGATCCGCGAACCTGCCCATGTACCCACTGCCGATCTGGTCGCCGAAGAGGTCGCCATTCGCGAAGCTGTTCACATTGACTGGCGCCACGATGATCACGACATCCGTCTCGTCGTTATCGTCTAGGCGTCCGAAGTAGAGTGACCTCCAGTCACGTGTCCTCGTCGCTCGACGATATGGCGGTCACGTTCATCTTATCGAATCCCTCCAGCGTAATCTCCTTTGTCTCCTCGCAAGCCTGTACCGTGCACAAGTGCACGTGCTTCTTCTCGTAGCGGTCGTGCGCCCTCTCCATGGGTGCCCCGTGGACTGGGCACGCTGGAACCTCCACCTCCACAGGAAACTCCATCTTCACCGCTGTCGAACCGGGCTCGACCTTGACCGCGTTGCCGAAATGAGGGGCTCGTTCCCATCGGGCCCCGCACTTCATGCAGGCGTCGTAATCGCCCTTGTGGTTGCCCTCCGGGAGCGAGAACTCCTCTGGGGGGTCGCACTACTCCGGCGTGCAGTTCGGTTTGGTACCCTTGCGCTTGGTGTCGGGAAGACGCTTGCCCTTCGTGAAAGACGCGGGAAGATCCCGCGTCGGTGGGCGACCCAGCTCTCTTCCGATGCACAGCGAAAGGTTTGACCTGCTCCTGGGCGCCAGCGATGCACAGGAGAGCCGAGCACAAGGACTGGGAGACATCAGCTTCGAAGACCATAAAATGGAGCTTCGCAGAATCCGATGCCATGCTGCCATAGGCCGCTTCTTTCGGCCCCGCCCCCCCCCCCCCCCCGCGATCTAACGCTGGATCCTCGCGCTCGCCGAGAGCCTGGTCCACGAGACTCGTCATCCGGCGCCGTCGTGAAAATGAATGCCTCCGCCAAAATCGGAGGACTGGGCTGCGCAAGCGTAGAATCGCTGTCGGCCTCTGCAGAGAAACTCGGAGCTGAACGCAAATGGCTCTGAGAGTTCGCAACCTTGGACTCCAGGGGGCCTTCTTTGGAGTCTTCGTGGGCGCATTCTTCTGGGATGCTTGTGAGCTTGTTCTCTGTGAGCTTGTTGTGGCTCCCCTTGCCCCTGCTTGCCATCGCTGCGGTTGCCTGCTCCTCTGAAGCCAACGTTGGGCTATGTGATGCTGTAGATGCTGTCTTACATGCTGTTGATGCGATTGGGACTGCCGTCTCGCTCTGCGATGCTGTAGGCGCTGTCTGCGACGCGGTGGCTGGTGACGCTGACGTTCTGAAGCCGGCGATGGCAGCAATGTCGGCGATGGCGAATGCGATGGCGACGCGTCCACAACAGCCAATGACGTTCCTTCGTTTGTTTGACAGTCTCTGGTTCACGCCATCCACAGGGCGCAAACTCGATGACGCTGACGGCCGCGTGACCATTCTGCCCGATGGTCCGCAGCTTTGCGCCAGCACCGAACATGTGGAAAACAACCTCGTCGCCAGATCCTGGCAGCTTGAGGCCCATCTCCAGCGCTCTGGTGAGACCGACTGGAAGCAGCGCAGGCACCTCCTCATCAAGAACACGGAATGATACAAACCCGTTCGCGCCTGCGATGCCCACGGCAACCTCCGCGCGGCCGATGACCTTCGCGTTGCCTCCGATGCCGCGAAGGGGGGGGGGGGGGGGTCCGTCGCCCGGCACCCACCGCGGCTGCGACTTGGACTCCTTCAGCTTGTTAACGAGACCCTTCAGCTGCTCAGCGCCGATGATGTCCTCCTGAGCACCTGCGTCCACGATGAATATGGCGATCGCTCCGACGAAGAACTTCACGGCACCTCCGGTCGCAGATGCAGCTGGCCTCGAACGTCTGGTTGCTACCGCCCGCCGTATGCGTAGTGAAAGCTCCAAGGGCTGGGCGCTGTCGATGTCGTTTCTGTGGGCACTCGCGCGCCCAATGGCCAACCTGCTTGCACCTGGCGCACTTCGTCCTCAGCCTGAACTGGTCGATCGAGATGCGCCTGCGCTGATTATGCTTGCCGTCGCCCTTGCCTTTGTCTCGTCCATGACCATGCTTGTCTTGGCCTTTGCCCTTTGGCTTAAAGAAACCTCTGGCCTTGCGCGCCTCATTCATTGGAAGGCGAAAGTGGGGGTCGGGCGCAGGGCCCCAGCAATGGTGTCTCTATGGGCCATGAATGGGCGATGCGTCCTCGATTGACGCGTTCGGCGGGGGTGCCAATTGAAGTTCCCCGCCTGCGCCCGCGCGCGAGACTCGAGGGGGGGCGATGCAAGGGGGCGGGGGGCTCGGGAAAGGCGGCGAGGACAACGTGCGCTGAGGCGTAAAAGACAAGGTCGAAATAAACGGAAGCGGCGAGGTGAGGGTCAACATCTGCCCAGCCAATCAGACACGCGGAACGCTGCGACTCAGTTTAGGGGATCTTGAAAGCCAGGGCAAAATGTGAATTCACATTGTGGGGAAAGGCAAAACGTGAATTCACGCGTTGGGAAAAGGAAACTGTGAACTCACATGTTGGGAAGAGGAAACTGTAAATTCACAACTTGAAACTTGGTGTAGGAATCTGTATGAAGGGGCCAGAATGTGAATTCGCAGTTAGGGAAACAAGGAAAATGTGAATTCACATGTTGAGAACAAGGAAAATGGGAAATCACATGTTGGGAAAGTCGCGGGACTCATTCCAAATCTGTCTTGGGGGTCGATAGTTCGTCGCTTGGGAACATGCGCGATCATCAATCGCACAATCAAGACACACTTGCACTCCACTTCGCGGCCCCACGCGCAGAATGCAAGAACGCCCGCACGCATGCACGATAATGGATGGACGGCGCGTGCCCCCGCGCGGGCAACGCGCGGGCACGAACGACTGGCCCTCCATGACAGCCAACATTGGATGCCAATAGTTCCCGATCACATACATGAGCGATACATTGAGCATACATGGGCCATTCAGCCCCCATTGGAGACCCCCTGTTGCAGACCCCCTCTTTCGCCCTCCAAATTCAACTGGTTCTGGACCTGCTTGCGCTCGACCGGGCAACCCATCGCCGGCCGCATGTCCAAAAACACCCATGGCAGGTCCTCCTCTTCAATCACGCCGTCGAGCCATTCAGCATCAACGTAGCAAACTATTTCGATGGCCTCCGACCCTGGGATCTGTAGCGTGCCTTCGCCGTCGTCGCAACCGCCACCATCGTGTCCGATCACCTCCATGGCGAACGCGCCTAGCTCGTCTGACTTATCCGTCGTGGCCATGTCGATCGGCGGCGGCGGGGGCAACGAACGCGAAGCCAATCCTGTCGTTGGTCTCGGTAGTCCAGCTCGTCTGTCAGGGCGGTCTAGCCTGACGAGCGCCTTCGCGATCTGCTCGAAATTCTAGCCACCATCAGTCCAGCCAATCACTCTATCATAGGACCTCTCATCAAGCCGCGCGAACCGTACTGTACTGTATCCTTTGAGCGTGTCCGGCAGCAGAACCTTCAACCTCTCGAGCGCGATGAACTCGAGCCTGCGTCTATTCACAAACGTCGTATACCTGTCCTGCTTAGGGTCGCGAACACGCGTGTCGAGAGCTTTGTCAAGGGCCTCGGGGAACTCTTCTTCCTTCAGATACTGGAATGCATTGTCCAGGGCCTGCAGGATCAGCTCGACTGCGTTCTCGCCCGTCAAGGCTTCGTCAACGATCTCCTCGCACGAAAGTCAGGCCTGACCTCGCAGATTCCTGGGAACCACAACGCCAATCTTCTTCTCCTCTAATGTGGTGCTGGCCTGCCAGATCAGCAGGTCTCGTCTGCAGCGTCGATACAAATATTCGTCCGTCGGCTCCGTGGATGGTGGCGGTGGGTCCCGATCCACTCGTGTCGAAACTCTCGTCGGCTCTCCATTTTCTTCATCCCCAGGTTCTCCTTGAGCCCCATGCGGCATGGCGGCAGCAATATGAAATCTGAAACCGTGGCTGTGCTAAGCCGTCTTCTGAATCGAACCTGCAGCGGGTGCGCAGCAGCTACCGTGGGAGAACCACGGCTCCGCTGCCAACTGAGAAATCTATATCGAAAACCGAATCGCCGACTCTGCTCCACTGCGCAAAAATCTGACCCAAGCCGGCTACGGAACGAAATGCCAAAGCGGGTCGAAAAAACTGTGGCCAACATAGGCCTGCATACAATCAGGAGGCCTAAAGAGCACAGAAATCACAGTGATGATGGTAATGGTCACGCTGATGATGATAATTTATGATGATAATGGTGATGATGATGGGAATGATGATGGTGACGGTAATGGTGATAGTAGTGATCATGTTGATCATGATAACGATGGTGCTGATGGTGATGTTGATGATGATTACGGTGATGGTGATGGTGCTGATGATGGTAGTGGTATCGGTGAGGGTGATGATGGTGATGCTGATGATGATGATGATGATGATGGTCATGATGATGGTGGTGACGGTGATGGTGATGGTGATGGTGATGATGACGCTGCTGTTGCTGACGCTGATGCTGATGCTGCTGCCGATGATGATGATGATCATGATAATGATGGTTATGATGATGAGAATGGTGATACCGATGAAGATGAAGATGATGATGAGGATGATGATCATCATGATGATGATAATGATGATGATCACCAGGGGCTGAGCTGACCACCATGTCGCAAGTCCCGGCCCGCCACGAAGCAGCTCCCGAGCCCGGTCAGCGAAGGGAACGGGGTCGGCACCACGCTGCTGCAGACCCTGTGCCAGCCAGAAACGACGGAGGGATTCGCTGACTCCATTTACTCGCGGTGGACCTCCCTTTAGTAATCGACGTGTCAGGGTAGGAGGTCTGTCAACCTCCGGATGTACCTGCACCCCGGATGAGGATGAAGATGATGCTTATGATGATGACGACGACGGCAATGGTGATGATGATGTTGATGCTGATGACGACGATGAAGATGATGATGATGATCATCATCATGATCATGATGATGATATGATGATGATATGATGACGATGACGATGACGATAACGATGACGATGACGATAACGATGACGATGATGATGATGATAATGATGACGATGATGATGATGATGATGATGATGATGGTAATGATGATGCTGATGCTGATGCTGATGCTGATGCTGATGCTGATGCTGATGCTAATGCTAATGCTGATGCTGATGCTGATGCTGATGATGATGATGATGATGATGATGATGATGATGATGATGATGATGATGATGATGATGCTGATGGCGCTGATGCGAGGGTACCTAAACCCCCGACGTCATCATGGTTTCCTAACGTCCCCCCCAGAGGTCTCGACCCACCCTCCTGGACCGGCTTTTCATCCCGAGTGGATGTGTGATGCCTCCGAGACCCGGCGAAGGCCCTCAAAGACCAGAAAAAAACGAAAAACCTTCCGTCGTGGTTTTGCTCAGGACTCGACGGGGTCTGGTGGGGGGGGGAGTGGAGGAAGAGGAGGAAGCACGGCGCAACAATGAGCCGGCCACTCCTGCTGGGACCGCGGTCAGCCCTCCGGCTTCGAGGCGCCTGACTATAGCGTTAGGTCGGGCATGTCCCCCTACAGGCGGTGTTTGGACGAAAAATACAAAAGTACCCCGAAACATATTAAACAAATGCTAGAACATTATAGGGGAAAACGTACCCAGATGATTATTCTGCTTTTTTGAATTTTCCTCCTGTAGAGGAACAGGCCCGACTTAAGCCTATAGCGAACAAAACAAAAAGGATGGACGGAGGAGCAAGAGAAGAAAGAAAGGGGCGAGACGGGAGGAAGGGGGACGGCCCTACGCAGAGCTAGGCGGTGGCGCCGGGGCGCTGGCATCACTCGAGCGTCGCATATCAGACTCTGGCCAATTCAGTCGATATCCTGTTGGGGAGGCGAGGTGAAGAAGCAGGGTGCAACAGTCGGGGAGACGTAAGACTCGGGTTGGGGGGACTCGGGTTGGCATGACGGGGCCATCAATGAAAATGACGAGACCCAATCTGAAATTTGACGCGAGCTCCCGCTGCAGACATCCCACGAAAAGCGGACCGTCAAAATCCAGGACGCGCAAGCCAAAAAACTTCGGCAAACCCGAGTCCCGGCGTACTCGAGCCTCACGGTTCCCCGAAGGGGGGGGCACGAGCCTCGCCATCTCTCTCTCCCTGCCCCGGGTGCTGCCGACGCGGCCCTGGCCCAGGGCGACCACAGCTTCCATATAATCAGCGCCGACCCCGCACGAGGCCAGGAGGGCCCTCCGCGCGCTTCTGCGGGGGCTCGAAGTGCTGGAGGGCGCCTTGGACCAGGATCACCTCTGGCAGCCTCTGGCTTACGCGAGTCTTACGCTCCCCCGAAACAGGGAAGGGGCGCCTCTCTTGCTGGGACCGCCGTCACCCTTCCGGCCTCGAGGTGCCGCCTGACCAGCGAACCGAAAAGAGAGGGCGAGAAGAGAGGGAAAGGGGGGAGGGGGGGAGGAGGAAGTGGGGAGGGGGGGGGGAGGGAGGAGGGGGGAGGGGGGAAGGGGGGAAGGGGGAGGAAGAGAGAAGGGGAAGGAGAAGGGAGAAGGGAGGGGGGGAAGGGAGAAGGGAGGGAAGGGGGAGTGGGGGGAAGGGGGAAGAAGAGAGGAGGGCGGAGCTGGAGAGGGGGGCGCGGTGGGACTTCGGCCTGAGACTCGAGCCCCCCCTCGGCGTCGGCGCAGGAGGGACCTGAACAGGAAGCAGGAGAAATGCACCGCGCGGCACCGGGCACAACTCCGCAGCACCACTGCACGACACCAGGACTGGGGAAAGACAAAGCGGTACGGACCAAGACCAAGACGAAGCCAGGACGAGGATCAAATCGGAGGGGATAAAATCGAGAATCTCGAAGATCTGGCGGCTCTGGAGGATGCCTCGGGCGCCGCGGCCTTCTCGGAGCGTTCCGGAAAGCTCTGACAGCGTGCCGAACGCTTTGGAACGGACTTCTTCTCGTCCTGGCCGGGGAAACCAGAAAGTACCGATACCGCTACCCCCCGGACAACTCCTGGGGTGCGTTCTGACCAGAATTTCGAAAGGAATCCAGCGGTGGCGACGAGGGCCTCCCAGGAGGCCCAGAAAGGAGAAAACAAGGGAGGGGGAGCTGTATGGGTAACTTTTCCTCCTCTGAGGCCTAGCCCCGCCCGACCAATAACACCGATACCGTCGCTCACAGTACCTCTCCGGAGCAGCGACCTTCGGGCCGGATCCCTCGAAGCGCCTCTGGCAGTGGCGGCCAGAAGAGGGGGCGAGACCCCTCCCCCCACAGGAGGCCCAAGGGCAGCGAAGGCAAGGACAGGTCTTGGTCTCCGTGCGTGCGCTGTCCTCCTCTGAATACCCAGGCGCACTGCATCATCACACCATCACCGCATGGCACCAGGACGGCATCACTGTGCCCTTCTCCTCGCAGCCATCACTCCATGCCACACGGCCAAATGCATCGAGCATCAGGTCGGGCACGTCCCCCTGCAGGCGGATTGTGGACGAACAATAAAACAATCAAAAAATATTCATCCCCGACTATCTTTGGAGTATTTTTGAATATTCCTCACTTCCTCCTCCTCCTCCTCCTCCTCCTCCTCCTCCTCCTCCTGTAGAGGGACAGGCCCGACTCAAACCGAGCACCAGGACACCCTGCCCGGCCTGACGCACTCTGGGGCACATCAACTCTGTAGTCGATACCCCATCCGAACGGCACGGGTGCACGGCACGGGATCCGTGGACGGCGCCCCACGGCATGCTGCGAGTGCCGCACGGAGCCTGCGCACCCAAGTGCACCGCATGGTGCAGCCCTGGGCCGCGCCAGGTCAGGCCATGACACCAGGCCCTGAGAAGAAGTACTTGCGAGAGGACGATCAGGCGCGGCCAGGGTCGACCACTCCTGCTCTTCCGGGTCACTCTCGAGTCCCAAAGGGCGAGAGATCTGGGGGGAGGGAGACAGAGAGAGAGAGAGAAAGAGAGGAAGACGGACAGACAGACAGACAGACAGACAGACAGACAGACAGACAGACGGACGGACGGACGGACGGACAGACGGACGGACGGACAGACGGACAGAGAGACCAGACAGACCAAACAGACAGGCAGACAGGCAGACAGAGAAAGAGAGAGAGAGAGAAACAGACAGACAGACAGACAGACAGACAGACAGACAGACAGACACACAGACAGACAGACGACAGACAGACAGACAGACAGACAGACGGACAGACAGGCAGACGGACAGACAGACCAGACAGACGAACAGACCAGAGAGACATACAGACAGACAGACAGACAGACAGACAGACAGACAGACAGACAGACAGACAGACAGACAGACAGACAGACAGACAGACAGACAGACAGACAGACAGACAAAGAGCGAGAGAGGCAGAAAGAGCGATAGAGAGAAAAAGAGAGAGAGAGAGAGAGAGACTTTTTTCGTCGGCGGCGAGGCGGCGAACTCCGCTCCAGCGAGAAGCTAGAAAGGGGGCACTAACTAGTGAATTGGCCAGCGGGCAAAGAGAGGGGGGGGGGACGGCCGAGAGGAAGAAGGGACGCTCAGACGCCGAAGAGTTCAACGATGAGCAGCCGGGGGGGAGCAGGAGAGCGAGAGAGACATGACAACAACAAAAAAACTCAACCACAACCCGGGCTCTTTGAGAGAGCTCCGCCGCCGGAGCCTGGCGCCGCGGGATCCGACACGGGCGGCGCCGGGCCCGAGCGCGCGGCGCCGGACGCCGGAGAGGGCGGCCCCGGGCACGCGTGGCTCCTCGGCGGCGGAGCGGGGCCCGGGTGCAGGAAATCCTGAGGTCGGAAAGGAAAGAGGACTGTGTACGGCAGGCTCGTGTCGCGCCGATCCCAGTGTTGGTTCCTGACACCTCGGGGATCGTTCAGCCTTGGACGATGGGCGGTTTCTGGAACATCACATCGTTCAACGTCGACCGATTCGGGGTCGCCAGCGGCCTTCAACGTTGAACTCCGGCGGCGGGGCCGCCGCAGGCCGACACGACACGAACCTGCCGTACTCCGGGTTTCTTAATAAGCGTGGGAGGGTGCCCCCCCGACGGGGGTCAACCTCGCCTCGTCGTCGCGCCGCGACGGGGGTCGGAGCGCCCTCGGCGCGCGGTGGCTGCCAGCGACGGGGGTCGATGTGGGGCTGTCGGCGGGGGTGGCGTCCCCCCGACGCCTATTAAGAAACTCGGAGTACCCAGACATGCTCGCGTGCTGGAGAAAAAAAGGCCCGAGGTGTCTCGTAACGTTCGGCCTCGGGGGGCCCTTTCCTGCGCCCCGGGGCCGTCCAGAAGCGACTCGGGATGAAAAACCGAAAGGAATTCGGGACAGCTGGGAACCGCGCGTTGGAAAACTTAGGATATCGCATGTCTGGATACGCAGTGGTGTGCTAAGACGTGCATGCGCCACGGGAACAGCGCTCATGTGCTGCCCTGCATCAAGGGGCCCAAGGACACACAAATAGATAGATACAAATAACAGGAGTTTCCATATGTCCCCATATTTTCTGGGTTTTCGTCTTCCCCCCCACTGCCCATGTTTTCCCATATTCTCCTGGGGATCGACGATAATTGTGTCTGTGATGTTTCCCCTCCTGACTTCAGGGAGGGGGGCATGCAGGCAACTAGCAGCACACGATGAATCATGTCGGCAGCGCTGGTGCACGAATGCTGTGAATGAAGCGTGGGCTCGACATTTAGCACCATGCTTCATAAACACAAAAACGTGGGAGACGGATGACATCAGCATCGTTAGTTCTATCCCCGCTCCCCCCCCTGGGCCAGGTTCTTAGTACCACAGCCTGCCGCCTCGAGGTAGGAATCGATGCCGCGAAACCTGTCAAATAACTAAGGCATCTAGAATCTATCCCCACCCCTCATCTAGAGGGTGGGTCAGACAGCAGGGATAGATCGGACGACGCCGATGACAGCAACGCCGCCAGGTTCTCAGAGGCATTCGCCCTCTTGCTCGCCGAGACCCGAGCTTTCTCGCTCTCCCCTGGTCCGTCGCGGGCATCGCGGGCCCCGAGCGCGCGAGGCTTCTCGGCGGCGTGGGGGAACCAGAGTGGGTGAGGTCGAGCACTGGCGGCGCTGGCCCAGACCTTGCGGTGCCCGTCGGTGGCATAGGCAGTCCAGGGCGCCCGAGGCTCTGCGGCGTCGGCAGCGGCCCTGGGTGCAGGAGGTCCGGCGCAGAGGGCGTGGGCCCCGAGCGCGCGGGCGACCGCAGCGACGCGGCCGGGCCGAACTGCGCGGAGTCTGGCGCGGGCAGCGAGGGCCCCGGCCGGGCACACCCAGAGGGCGGCGGGCATGGGCCGACGCGGCCGGTGGACCGCGTGGAGGTCGAGGGGCCCGAGTGCAGAAGGTCGAGCGCTGGGGGCGCTGCGCCGACGCGGGAGGGCGAGCGCGGCGGCGGCAGCGGCCCCGGGTGGATGTGGTCCAGGGCGGGCGCCGTGGACTCTGGACGCGCGGAGCTCCTTGGCAGCGAGGGCGCGCCGAGGTGCAGGTGGTCCAGGATGGGCGCCGAGGGGCCCGAGCGCGAGGGCGACTGCAGCGGCAGCGGGGGACCGGGGTGCAGGAGGTCCAAGGTGGGCGCTGTCGGCCCCGGGCGCGCCGTGCTGCGAGGCGGCGGGGTCGGCCCGGGGTGCGTGGGGTCGGGCACTGGCGAGCAGGAGCCCGCGCGGCTCGCACCCATTGCCGAAGCCGGCGGGCCCAGGCGCGAGGGGCTGCGCGGGGGCGGCGGCGACGCCAGGTGCACGAGATCTGGCACCAGCGACGGCGGCTCGGATCGGAGCAGGCCGGAAACTGGCGATGTCGGGCCAAGACGGCCAAGGCTGCGGGGCGGAAGCGCTGGGCCAGGGTGCAGGAGGTCGAGCGCGGGGGTGGGCGGCCCTGACCGCGACGTACTTCTCGGAGAAGGCGGGGAGCCTAAATTCACGTGTTCCGGGGCAAGCAGCGTCAGCCCGGGACGCGACAAGCCGGAGGCCGAGGAGGTTGGGCCTGACCGCGCGTGAGTCCTGGGGGGCGTGGCCAGCCCAAGGCGCAAGGGATCCAGCACCGAAGTCGAAGGGCCTGGCCGGCACGTGCTCCGCAGAAGCGGCGGCGGCCCGAAGTTGCTATGCTCCAGAGCGGACGGCGCTGGCTCGGGTCGGGACAGGCCGAAAGCGGGTGATGGGAATCCCACGCGACTGGAGCTTCGAGGCAGCAGCGATGCCCCCAGGCGGAGGTGGTCCAGCGCAGGGGGCGAAGGGCCCGAGCGTGCGGGCGACCGGAGCGACGCGGCCGGGCCGAACTGCGCGGAGTCCGGCACGGGCAGCGGGGACCCGGGTCGGAAGCACCCAGAGGGCGGCGAGCATGGGCCGACACGCCCGGTGGACCGCGTGGAGACCGTGGGGCCAGGGTGCAAGAGGTCCAGAGCAGATGGCGGTGGCCCGATACGCGCAGGTGACCTCGGCGGCGCCGCAGAGCCGGAGTGTGCGGGGTCCAGTGCGGGCGGCGTCAGCCCGGTGCGCGACATCCCGGAGGCTGAGAAGCAGGGGCCAGAGCGCGCGGGGCTGCGCGGCGGTGTGGGGGGTCCAGAGCTCGAAGGGCTCCTCACTGGAAGAGGCACGCCAATGTGCACAGGGTCGGGCGCCGATGGAGCTGCTCCGGGCCTGGCGCGGCTCCGAGGAGGCGGCGGCGAGCCCAGGTCAACAAGGTCAGGCGCCGACAGCGTCAGGTCAAGGCGCGCCAAGCCGGAGGCCAGGAAGGTCGGGCCAGGGCGCCCAGGACTCCGCGATGGCGAAGGGGGGCCAAAATGCGTGGAGTCCAGCACGGGCGGCGGGGGTCCCATGCGGCTCTGTGCGAAGATCGAGGAGGTCGGCCCCAGCTGGCCGGGGCTGCGGGGCGGCAGCGTCGGGCCAGGGTGCAAGAGGTCTGGCACGGGGGTGGCCAAGCCCAGGCGGCACGTGCTGTGCGGCGGCGGGGCTGGCCCCAGGTTGGTGAGGTCCAGCGCAGGCGGCATCGGGCCGGAGCGGGCACGGCCGGACGGGGGCGGCTGCGGGCCCGAGCGCGCAGTCGACCTCGGCGGCGCGGGGGGGCCCGAGTGCAGGAGGTCGAGGGCGGGGGGCGGCGCGCCAGTGCGGGCGGGCGAGCGGGGCGGCGCCGCGGGCCCGGACTGCACGAGGTCCGGCGCCAGCAGCGTCGGACCGCAGCGGGCCAGGCCGAAGGGTGGGGAGCACGGGCCAGACCTTTCGGCGGCGGCATCCGAGCCCGGCCCCCGCCGACTGCCGATTCGCGTGGTCAAAGGGGGGGCGGAGGCGAGGTTCGGATTCCGCCACGCGCTCGACGAAGTCCGAACCCTACCCCCGCCGGCCATCGAGTTGCCTGGACCGTTGGTCGGCGAGGGTGAAGGGTTCGGATCTCGCCACCGAGCCTTGCGGAGCTGCGCGGCGGAGTGGTCGGGCCAGAGCTGCTGGGGCTGCGCGCGGGCGGCGCGGCACCTGGCGGCGGGGGGGTGCTGTCCTCCCTCCCCCCTCGGGCCCAACCCCTCCGTGAGTGTCGAGGTCCTGCAGCTGGAATAAGGGCCTCCTAGATGGGATCGGAGTAGAGCCAACCCGTACAAGAAGGACGCACGATAAGGATGCAGCGGCCTCGGAAGGCCATGTCGACACTTTGTTGGCGGGGCGATGGGCCGAAGGGGGAGGTTGCAAGAGTTACCTTGGAAAGTCACTCATGCTTACTATGCGGGTTGACTGTAGATGGAGTTGGAGGACCGTGCCGCATCGCCGATGCATCGGCGACGTGGGCGACGCACTGGCGACGTCGGCGTTGAGAAAGTCGGGCTCCGCATCGAGCCGCATCGCCGATGCATCGGCGATGCGGTGCGATCCTCCGACACCATCTACTCCGACCCAAATCTGCAAGGCCTAGATGGAAACGCCGGAAACGCCCCCGTCCCTGACAATATCGATTGAAGCAGCCCCTTCCCAAGATTGGCCTTAGCCAAGCCGCCCGCGCCAACCCTGTCGGGTGGCTGCGCGCGTAAAGAGAGGGCTCCACGTCGCCAGAGGAATGTGACCGACTCTGCAGTGAAGAAAGTATCTTCCGCCTAGCCCCAACGCTCCAAAAAAGGATTTGGGACAGGTCCCTCAAACTAAAATATCGATAAAACCTCTTCTGGGCAGTGCCGTCATTGACCCACACGAGGGCCATGGGAGTTTGAATAGAACCGTTGAGATGTTTCCGTCGAGCTTGACATGTTAATATGGGTATATGCCGTCCCTGGGCCACCGAACTCGACAACACGGAAACTGACCAGCGCTCTCGAAACTTCCAGCGCCTCCATATGAGCCATCCGACGAAATTCCCAGCGAGCTCGTGCAGAATAACATCCCTGGGGGCTCGTGCAGGGCGCCTGACGCGGCCGCTCCTTCTCACACAAGGGATGCGGCTTGAAACTTGAGGAAGCTGCATCGACCTGCGGTCGGTGGCGACCAAGGAGGCGGTAGTGGACGAGAGGGTGTTTAGCAAGCCATGGCCCGAGGCATGTGCGCGCGAGGAGAAAGCAGGGGCCGTGAAATCTGGGAGATGTCATGGCCCTGGCCATGACATTTAGCCCACCCACCCCCTCTAAGGCCAAACCTAGGACAGAACTCGTAAGAACATCCTTCAAGAACGTGAGACCCTCCGCCAGCCAAACTGAAGAACACGGGAGGGTACCCTCCCCCAGGATGCACAAAAACACTCGACTAACAAGAAGAACATTAGAGCACCTCCCCGAACCGACCTCGATCCGATACCTCGGTCCGACCCCAGCCCTCGTCCCCGCCTGGAACGCCCGCAGTGCGAGGCCGCTTCCTCCCCCTGGCGCCCGAGGCTGGCCCCCGGCAGGGGGCCGCGGCTCCTGCCCAGGGGCCAGCAGGGCTGGCTCTGGCGGCGCCAGACGTCCGATGCCATGGGTTACGGCCGGAGCTGACTGGACAGGACACGCGAGAGGACATACAGTCGACCCGTATCATAAGGATGCGCGATAAGGACGCAAAACGATTTTCGAGCGGGGCGCGGCCAACTAAAGTGGCCAAGGATGGGCCGAGGAGGTAAGGATGCAAGGGCACCATTGGGACAGTCGCTCATCCTCACCGTGCTACGTTGCCACAGGAATGTAGGAGGCATGGGTCGCGAGACACACGACACAAGGATACCCTTGATTTGGCAGGGCCGACCTACGAATCAGGGCCGCATGTCGGTGCTCGTTTTGGGGACCATCTTAAAAATCATTCGCTCCACTCATGCGTCGATGCTGTTTCGAACGCCCGCCGGCCCGAGTCGCACTTGAACCGAACTGGAGTCGAATGTCAGTCGAATTTGGGCCCGACTAGAGTTGAACCAGAGTGCCACTGATCCCCGAGGTGACCCCAGGAAGGTTCCCCGAACGAGCATCCAACGTGGGTGCTCGACCCCGCCACCTCCGCACGTGTTCCGCCGCGATCGAAGCCCGACTCTGGGCCACTGGCGGCGTTCAGCCTGGAACCCCCGCGTCGGGGTTCCCGTCGCGTCGGCACGGCGGCACAAGCCTGCCGTGCCCGCCTGGGGTGCTGCCAGGGGCCCCCAGGTTCTCCCCCCAGGTTCTCCCAGGAACCTGTTTGTTACTCCCTCCCGAAGCGTCCGTTACCTCTCAACACTCGGACCAGCTGAAGCGAGCTCGGTAATCACCGTTGCGGGGAGGGGGGAGGAGGGGGGGCGGCGCGACCCCCCGTCACGGGCGTCGCGGGTTCACCGCGACAGAAGAAAACCTGGGCAACAAAAACAACCATATGCAACTGTGAAGACCGCTTTGTGGGTACCGACCGCTTTCGGTGGAGCTCTATTTGGGGCCGCGAAACGAGTGAGGGGCGTGCCGAAACGAACGCGGTGGTGCCGTGCGGGCGCTGCCGTTAGGGTCTCCAATGGAGCCCCACATAAGGACATGAAACGTGCGAGGGGTGTGCCGAAACGGGCGCGGTGGTGCCATGCGGGCGCTGCCACTGGGGCCTTAGGTGAATCTCCCTATGGCGCCACGAAACGTGTGCACGGTGTGCCGACATTGAAATGCGGAGGGCAGGGGACAGGACGGGGAGGAGGAGGAGGAGGAGGAGGAGGAGGAGGAGGAGGAGGAGGAGCAGAAGAAGGAGGAGGAGGAGGAGGAGGAGGAGGAAGAGGAGGAGGAGGAGGAGGAGGAGGGGGAGGAGTTTTGCTAGAAGCAGCAAGCAACACAAACATCTGGAACCAGAGATTGGGCGCCTGGAGACACTGTGGCAATCCAAACGGTCGCCGCTGCGACGGGGTATTCCGTGACACATCAAATTCTGGTGCGATGTATTTTCTCCGTGCATGGGAAAACAACACGGTCGCTGTGTGACACGCGTGCCACGCTGCACTTTGCCTCACGCATCCCCTGTCCCACGAATATCAGCCCAGGTCAGGGAAACATGTGCCCGACCGTGGGGGGAGGCCTCGGCTAAGCCTCGAAAGGACATCACGCCCAGTCTTCGTGGGCGCCTGACATGGCTGAGCCAACACACGCGGCGGCATCACAGTGCAACATCCACCGCAAGTCGTGCAGTAAAGCACCCCGCGAAGCACCGCAGAGTGATGTGAGGAGTCACATCGATCAGCCAAAGGGTGGTCCAGAGCACCCCCACACACACACAAACCAGACGGGCCCAAATCATCAGGGGCAGGGTCTGGATCGTGTTGACTCCTCACAGGACGAGGCGGCAGCAGCTACAAACGCTGCTGGACCGCGCACCGCGGCTTGCACGGATCTGGCCAAAACTTGCCCAATGGTCCACGCAAGCTGAAACCTTTAGCGCACAGATGGCGGTGAATCACTGCCTTGCGCTTGACTGGCTGGTGACCCGAGTCACGCAGTCTGCACATACGCGCAGCGAAACTCTTCGCAGCACGACGCTCAGAGGCAGAAACCTGCTTACGCTGGACCTCCCGATCCGGCGAGCGAGGGACCGACGCAGCGGCCACACTCAGGCTAGGATTCCTGAGCACGACAGACTCGGCAAGAGCCACGAGGTCAAGGGCCCTCTTGCACACGTCGGGATGGATCTGGCACACCAGGGCCCAGGACTCGGCGAGGCCATCGGCTACGGCGTTGATGTACAAAGCCCCGGGAGGGGCACTGGCCGCATACCGCTTAAACTTCGAGTCATCGTCCGCCATGTGCGAAGGGACATGCTGGAGCTCAAAAGCTCCACTCCTACAATGGAGCAAAGAAAACAATTCGTGCCATAAGTCAGCGTGCTCTAATTTAAAACAATGGAACTTGCCTTTGGCAAAGGATCGAACACGGTTGATGTGATCACACCACACGAATAAGTCCGAGGCCGGGTCGACAGCCCTAACACATTCCACGATCGCCAACAACTCGAGGAGGAGGAAGAGGAGGAGGAGGAGGAGGAGGAGGAGGAGGAGGAGGAGGGGGAGGGGGGGGGAGAGGAGGAGGAGGAGGAGAGGAGGAGGAGGAGGAGGAGGAGGAGGAGGAGGAGGAGGAGGAGGAGGAGGAGGAGGAGGAGGAGGAGGAGGAGGAGGAGGAGGAGGAGGAGAGGAGGAGGAGGAGGAGGAGGAGGAGAGGAGGAGGAGGAGGAGGAGGAGGAGGAGGGAGGAGGAGGAGGAGGAGGAGGAGGAGGAGGAGGAGGAGGACGAGGGGGGAGAGGAGGAGGAGGAGGAGGAGGAGGAGGAGGAGGGAGGAGGAGGAGGAGGAGGAGGAGGAGGAGGAGGAGGAGGAGGAAGAAGAAGAAGAAGAAGAAGAAGAAGAAGAAGAAGAAGAAGAAGAAGAAAAAGAAGAAGAAGAAGAAGAAGAAGAATAAGAATAAGAAGAAGAAGAAGAAGAAGCAGAAGAAGAAAAAGAAGAAGAAGAATAATAAGAAGAAGAATAAGACGAATAATAAGAAGAAGAAGAATAATAAGAAGAAGAAGAAGAAGAATAATAATAAGAAGAAGAAGAAGAAGAAGAAGAAGGAGACGCGAGGCGCTGTCTCTTTCAAATGAAGACACGACACCACAGCACAGTTGGGAGAAGCAGTCTCCAGGGAGAGCCCCAGGGAGGCCTCCAGAGGGAGGCCCTCCAACGGTACCAGCGGCCTGGCCCCCAGGATGGGGCGGGAGAGCTTGGGCAGCCTTGGGCCCCAGCCTCTGTCGGCACCTGACCGCTTTTCTTCGTGGGCAGGTCAGGGGGCGAACGGATGCACCTGAAGCGTCAGTAGTGGCGGGCTCTCGCCCGCCCGCCTCCTCGCAAGCGCAGGGGTACAAACAGGTGGAGCAGAGGCGCTCCTCCACCACAACGAGCAGCACCCGGCCGCTCCGCTCGCCCCCCCGCCGCGCGCCCCACGGGTCCCCTCGCGCGGCAGGGCCGTCTTTGGGGGGCCCCCGGCGGTCGCCCGTCGTCTGGGGCCAGAGCCAGTCGCTGAGGCATCGGCGACGCCTGGATGCAAGGACGCAAGGCTCGAGCTAAGGAGTGTGTTTCGTGTTCGTTTTGGTGTCGTTTTCCGTCGGTCTGTGTTCGTTTTGCCTTTGCTGCGAATCGAAATCAGTACGAAAGCGGTCCCCGAGATCGCCAAAACACCGTGTAGCCCGAGCCCTGGAAGGACGATCGTGCCCCCAACCGCTCCGCTGACCGGCGATGCACTGGCGCTGCGGCGCGACCTTCCGAGCCCATCTGCTCTGGCCCCACGTGGGCGGCCTAGAAGGCCGAATCATCGAAGCGTGCGGCTTTCGCCTGTCCTGCCGCTTGTCACCTCAACTCAACTCGGGGGCGGCCAAGAGGGGGGCGTCCAAGAGGGGGGGGGTGCAAATCATGGCCGGCGGCACGTGCGCGGCCCAAGGAGAAGGGGGCCAGGCACGTAACAAATTATCCTGGCGAAAGACCCAACCATATGCAGTCGTGAGTGCCGCAATTGTGAATATCGTCTTCGGTGGCGATCCCTACGGGGCCACGAACCGTGCGAGGGGTGTGCCGACATGTGTGGCGGGGTAAACACGAACGGAAACGATAAACATGAGCACGGGGGACTGAGCGCGGGTGAGACTGAGCGCGAGCGCGTCTAATTGTGATTGAGTCTGCGTGCGAATAAGTCTATGTGCACGAATGCGAACATGGATACGCTTACTGTGAATGTATATGACTGTGAATACTGGGCGTGGCGGGGGGCTAACGGGCCACGGAGCGTGTGAGGAGCGTACTGGGTGTGGCGGACGCTTGCGGGCACCCCCACTGAGGCCGCAGGTGGCACACCCGATGAGGCCACGAACTCCCTATGCGGGCACACCCAGTACAGCGCTTCAAACGCTGAACTGGGTGTGACGGGCGCATGCGGACAACCCCACAGGGGGTTCGGGTGGAGCTCCCTATAAGGCCACGGAACGCTGTGCTGGGCGTGGCGGACGCATGTGGCCACCCCCACTGGGGCCTTAGGCGGACACCCTATAAAACTACGAAACGTGTGAAGGGTGTGCCGACATGAGTGTGGCGGACGCATGTGGCCACACCCAGGGTTTGTTTGGTCAAGTTCCTTCTTGGACCACGGAACGATGTACTGGGTGTGGCGGACGCATGTTGCCACCCCCATTGGGGCCTTAAGTAAGTGGAGCTCCCTATGGGGCCACGAAGCGCTGTACTGGGTGTGGCGGACGCATGTGGTTTCCCCACTGGGGCCTTAGGTGGACACCCTATAAAGCTACGAAACGTGTGAAGGGTGTGCCGACATGAGTGTGGCGGACGCATGTGGCCACACCCAGGGTTTTGTTTTGGTGAAGTTCCTTCTTGGACCGCGAAACGATGTACTGGGCGTGGCGGACGCATGTGGCCACCCCCATTGGGGCCTTAAGTAAGTGGAGCTCCCTATGGGGCCACGAAGCGCTGTACTGGGTGTGGCGGACGCATATGGCCACCCCCACTGGGGTCCTGGGTGGAGTTCCCGATGGGGCCACGAAACGCTGTACTGGGTGTGGCGGACGCATGTGGCCACCCCCACTGGGGCCTTAGGTGGAGCTCCCTATGGGGCCACGAAGCGCGGTACTGGGTGTGGCGGACGCATGTGGCCACCCCCAATGGGGGCTTGGGTGGAGCTCCCTATGGGGCCACGAAGCGCTGTGCTGGGCGTGGCGGACGCATGCGGCTACCCCCACGGGGGCCTTTGGGTGGAGCTCCCTATGGGGCCACGAAGCGGTGTGCTGGGTGTTGCGGACGCATGTGGCCACCCCCACTGGGGCCTTGGGTGGAGCGCCACGCAGTGCTGTACTCGGTGTGGCGGATTCATGTGGCCACCACCACTGGGGCCTCGGGTGGAGTTCCCGATGGGGCCACGAAGCGCTGTACTGGGTGTGGCGGACGCATGTGGCCACCCCCCTGGTGTCTCAATACAAAGGACACATGGATCAGGAAGAGAGCCGTACAGGGTGAGGGTGGGATAGTTTATCAAACTAAAGGGGCAGCACGGAGCACGCTCAGGCGCCTACAAGCCGAAGGCTACGGAGAAGGTCCAAAGAGGGAGGAACCCAAAGAGGGCCCCTGGGCCCTCTGAGGAACAGCGGGCCAAACTTTCGTGGACCTAAATCCAGAGCTTCCCCGGAGAAAATATGCCGGAGCAGACCAGCCCTCGTCCTCCTCCCCTCTTCCTATCTCTCCTCCTCCGTCCTTTCTTCGCCGGCCTCTCTCCTCCTCCTTTCTTCTCTTTTCGCCTCAGTCTCCCCGGACCCCGGTACCTTAGTCAGATCACCGATGATTTTGCGGGACTGACCCCGCGATCTTCCCTTGAGAGCGACGTTAAGGGCGCGTTCGTTCACATGTCCTTCCTCATCTACCAAACACAGGGTACCTCTAGTCAGCACGTCATGCAGAGCTGCGCTTCCTCGAGCCGGATCAATCTTCGTAAGAGGATCAGCGGGCATGAGCCCGTGAAGGGCCCATCTCACTTGGGAACCGACACGCGACAGAGAATCCCGGATAACCGCGAACTCGATGGGCTTACGGCGATCGGCCCGCGGGCGGCGGCGCCATGCGAGCTGCGCGGTGGAGCTCCCTGTAGGGCCACGCAACGAGTGAGGGGTGTGCCAAAATGGGGAGGCGGCGCCATGCGAGCTGCGCCACTGACACCTTAGGTGGAGCTCCCTATGGGGCCACTAAACATGTGAGGGGGCCACGAAACATGTGAGGGGTGTGCCAAAATGGGGCGGCGGCGCCGTGCGAGCTGCGCCACTGAAACCTTAAGAAAGCTCCTTATGGGGCCACGAAGCCACTGCGACCTCAGGTGGAGTTTCCTATGGGGCCACGAAACGTATAAGGGGTGTACCAAAATGGGGCGGCGGCGCCATGCGAGCTGCACCACTGGGACCTCAGTTCGAGCTCCCCACAAGGCGACGAAACGTGAGAGGGGTGTGCCAAACATGGGGCGGCGGCGCCATACGAGCTGCGCCACTGGGACCTTAGGTGGAGCTCCCTATTATAGGGCCACGAAGCGTGTGAGGGGTGTGCCGAAATTGGGCGGCGGAGCCATGCGAGCTGCGCCACTGGGACCTTAGGTGGAGCTCCCTATTATAGGGCCACGAAACGTGTGAGGGGTGTGCCACAAATGGGGCGGCGGCGCCATACGAGCTGCGCCACTGGGACCTTAGATGGAGCTCCCTATGGGGCCGCGAAACGTGCGCGGGTGTGCCAAAATGTGGCGGCGGCGCCATGCGAGCTGCGCCACTGGGACCTTAGGTGGAGCACCCTATGGGGCCACGAAACGCGTGAAAGGTGTGCCAAAATGGGGCGGCGGCTCCATGCGAGCTGCGCCGCTGGGACCTTAGGTGGACCCCCCTGTGGGGCCACGAAACGTGTGAGGGGTGTGCCACAAATGGGGCGGCGGCGCCATACGAGCTGCGCCACTGGGACCTTAGATGGAGCTCCCTATGGGGCCACGAAGTGTGTGCGAGGTGTGCCAACATGGGGCGGCGGCGCCATGCGAACTGCGCCACTGGGACCTTAGGTGGAGCTCCCTGTGGGGCCACAAAACGTGAGAGGGGTGTGCCAAAATGGGGCGGCGGCGCCACGCGAGCTGCGCCACTGGGACCCTGGGTGGAGCTCCCTATGGGGCCACGAAACGTGTGAGGGGTGTGCCGAAATTGGGCGGCGGAGCCAGGCGAGCTGCGCCACTGGGACCTTAGGTGGAGCACCCTATGGGGCCACGAAGCGTGTGATGGGTGTGTGTGTGTGTATGTGTGTGTTGAAAACAGAAGC
>CAUYUJ010005836.1:538615-542338 GCA_963575745.1 Prorocentrum cordatum
AGAGCTGCCTGCCAGTGCTGCCCGTCCTCCCTGCCCTCCTCGAACTCCTCGAACTCCTCGACCTTATCCTCCTCCTCCTCGGCCTCCTCTATCTCCTCCTCCTGCTCCTCCTTCTCCTCCAACTCCACCTCCACCTCCTCCACCTCGTCCTCTTCCTCCTCCTCCTCCTCCTCCTCCTCCCGGCGGGTGTCTGCGCGCTAGCCCCTCCCAATTCTCTCCCCGAACCCTCTGCTGTGGTGCGCCCTGGCCAGAATTTCCAGGCGAATCTGGCCCTGGCGACGGGAGGCCTCACCCGGGAGGGCCCAGCAAGAGCGGAGGGCGCCGGAAGCCGTCGATCCTCGATCCCTCCCCCATCCTCCTGGCATGATCACCTGGATTCTCGAGCACTGGTCCTCGATTCCTCCTCGATCCTGTCCCCATTTCCCCTTCACAGAAAGCACACAAGCACACGCCAGACTCCACTCCGCACTCGACCATTGTCGAGGGGCAACGTCAGGAGGGGACGGGCTCAGGGGGGGGAACATCGAGCTGGAATCAGCGATACATCGCCGATAGATCGGCGATTGGCCCCCGATGGCGAATCCGCACGCTGCTCGGGGGGGTTAGGGCCTCGGGCCCCTATCAGCGATGAATGGGCGATCGGGCGGTCCACCGGTCATGGTCCTAGTCTTAGCGTGTATGTGATTTCGGGCCCTGCGAAACCGAAGCCGTTGACACGCTTAGCCGCTAAGCAGCGCAGGGGCGCACACGCTAAGTAGGGTCCGGCGAAACAGCCCTCCGACATACACGCTGAGTGTCATACACGCTGAGTGCGGACCATGACCGTATCCTGGATCCCTCCTCCAACATCAAGCGCATTGGCAAAGAGCTGGGGCGTCCATGGCTAAGGGTGTCCCCAGGATTCCGGTGATAACCAGATGGCCTCCAAGCACCCCACACGAGGCCCAGAGGGCCCCAGGGGCCTTTCCAAAAGGCGCGAAAAGCTGGGGACACCCTCCCAAAACATCGAGCCGCTCCATTTTTTTTGCGGCGCGTGGACCCTGGAGATCTGGACCTCTTCCCCAGAGCTGGTTGTTCGTCCCCGGTCCTTTTTTGACGGTCCCGAGGCCCCTGTAGAGAGACATGCCAATTTTTTGACTTATTTTTTATTCGCCCTGTAGAGAGACGTGCCCGACTCAACTCTTGGTCTGAGCGAGCAGCACCTCTGGCAGCACTCGAAAGAACGCCCCCCGCGCCGCGGGCGGCGGTCCGGCACGGGCGCCGACGACCCAGGGCGCGCGAGGCTGCGGGGCGGCGCGCATGATCCCGTCGTTGAGGGGTCAGGCGCGGACGGCGCCGGCGCCGGGCGAGCCACGCCGTACGAGGCGGACGGCGGCCTCGGAGCGCCGGGTGGATCCTGCGGCCCTCCTCCTCCTCCTCCTCCTCCTCCTCCTCCGCCTCCTCCTCCTTCTCCACTCCTCAGACCTCCTTTCCGCCATTCTTTCGACTCCTTCCTGCGGCACTAGCTGGGGCGTGGGGCTGCTCCAGAAGAAGCGTGCGCACGCAGGCAAAAGAAAGACAGGAGCTGGCCTCTGTGAGGCCCTTGCACGATCGGGGGCATTGCTCCCCAAACAGTGACGAAAGGTCGAATAGAACGCAAGATTGGGCCAACTCATCACTCACTCACGGCATGCTATCTGCGACGTTAAGCATGAAAACGGTATCCGCGTCAACTCCTGTACAAAAAGCATACTTTTCGGGCTCCTCCTCCTCCTCCTCCTCCTCCGATTCCTCCTACTCCTACTCCTACTCCTACTCCTACTCCCACTCACACTCCCACTCACACTCCTACTCCTACTCCCACTCCTACTCCCACTCCCACTCCCACTCCCACTCCCACTCCAAAACCCACTCCCACTCCTGCGACTACTACTACTACTACTACTACTACTACTACTACTACTACTACTACTACTACTACTACTACTACTACTACTACTACTACTACTACTACTAACTACTACTACTACTACTACTACTACTACTACTACTACTACTACTACTACTACTACTACTACTACTACTACTACTACTACTACTACTACTACTACTACTACGACTACGACTACGACTACTACTACTACTACTACTACTACTACTACTACTACTACTACTACTACGACTACGACTACGACTACTACTACTACTACTACTAGTACTACTACTACTACCACCACCACTACTACTACGACTACGACTACTAAACTACTACTACAACTACTACAACGACTACTACTACGAACTACGACTACGTACTACGAACTACGCCTACGACGACTACGACAACGAACTACGCTTCGACTACTACTACCACCAACTACTACCACTACTATTATTTACTAACAACTACTACTACTACTACTACTACTACTACTACTACTACTACTACGACTACTACTACTACTACTACTACTTACACTACTACTACTACTACTACTACTACTACTACTACTACTACTACTACTACTACTACTACTACTACTACGACTACTACTAAGACTACGACTACGACTACGACTACGACTACTAATACTACTACTACTACGACTACTACTACTACTACTACTACCACTACTACTACTACTACTACTACTACTACTACTACTACTACTACTACTACTACTACTACTACTACTACTACTCCTATCCTTATTCCTTATTAGAATATACCCCTACTCCCCCCTCAGGCCGGCAGATAGCGGGCGCATCCGGGTGGTCCCATCCTAACCTGCAGAAAACAATACAAAATCAACATTTTTCTTATTCTTCCTCTCGACATGGACGTCCTGTCGTCCACGGCGATAATCCATTGCAAAAAAAAACACAAATAGCACACGCGCGCGTTCATGTCAGAATCCAACCGAACACCGTGTGTTTGCAAGCATTTCAACATAAAAACATCAAAAACCAAATGCTTTTTCACAAAAATTGTACAAATTTCCCGCCCGGGCTCTCTTGCTGAAATCATAGGAAAACCATAGGAATCTTAAGAATTCTGTCAAATCCAGCGATTTCGCGTCATCGCGCGGTGCACTCGCGATGCTCTGTCATGCACCCAGGCCGCGAATCCTGTGCAAAAAATACCACAAAGAGCACACCCGCGCGTTCATGTCAGAATCCTACCGAACACCGTGTATTTGCAAGCATTTCAACATAAAAACATCAAAAACCCAATGCATTTTCACAAAAATGCTTTGGGGTGTCCTGTCAGACCGTCGGGCTTCCTCCGGCCACCTCTGGCTTCCTGCGGTGCACCGGGCCATTCTCGACTCGTCTGGCAATGCGTGCGCGGCATTCAACACGCGCTCGCCAATTCCCGTCGGCAACCGCCATCGCGGCCGCATCAGCTGTACCAAACCGGCTGGCCGGTGTGACTTCGGCCCCCAGTTGTGCCAGCTTTGCTTCTTATGTTGTGGGAGGGCGGGTGGGACTGGGCATGCCATGCTTGACTCGCTCGAGCTGGCTAGCTTGACTCCTACTCCTACTCCTACTCCAACTACTACTACTACTACTACTACTACTACTACTACTACTACTACTACTACTACTACTACTTATTATTCTTCTTCTTCTACTACTACTACTACTACTACTACTACTACTACTACTACTACTACTACTACTACTACTACTACTACTACTACATACTACTACTACTACTACTACTACTACTACTACTACTAC
>CAUYUJ010005837.1:0-30000 GCA_963575745.1 Prorocentrum cordatum
AGTGGCCCTGCGGCCTCCTCCTTGCCGCCGCTCCGACGTCCATCTCCCGAGCATTTTTCGGTTCCGTGCGTGTGTTTTTTGTTGCTCGATGGTCCAGGATGCCTCTCCGGGGTCGATGCTCGATGGTTTTTTGTTGCTCGATGGTCGAGAAAAAAAATACACACGTCCGAGCGATGCCAG
This sequence comes from Prorocentrum cordatum, assembly GCA_963575745.1. Taxonomy (NCBI): domain Eukaryota; class Dinophyceae; order Prorocentrales; family Prorocentraceae; genus Prorocentrum; species Prorocentrum cordatum. The sequence goes on from CAUYUJ010005837.1 coordinate 181, forward strand.
GCCTCCCTTGGGCGCGAATTCCTCGGGGGGCAGCACGCTGGGGGGGAAGAAAGGTGCCCTTCTCGGGCCCTCAAGGCCCCCCTGCAGGGCCCTATAGAGGGCCCTTTCGAGGGGCCCCCAAAGGGCCGCTCTGCTGCAGCCCTCGCTGCCCCCCCCCATTTTTCTCGGCCCCCGACGACGCGTCCTCTGACTTCGTCCCCCCGCCTGCCAGACCGGGAATCGCTCACGAAGGAGGTGCCGTCCCGGGAGAAGGCGCTCCCCAAGATCGCCCCCCCCGCTGGGGGAACCGAAAGACACCGATACCGCTGCTCCCAAGACCTCTGCAGGGGTGCGCTCTGACCAGAATTCCGAAGCGAAAATCCAGCCGTGATGGCGAAGGACGGGTAGCAGCATCGAGACCTCTTCCTCTGACCTGGGACGCAAAGAGACATACTAGTACTATATGTCCTCCTTGGAGGCGAGCGTCCTCTCCGAACATATAGTATACCCATATTGAGGTACATCGTTCCCCGAGCGGTGTGGCCAGAAAGCGCCCGCCACGACGCGTATACCAGAAGATTTCTCGGTGCGCGCGTCGCCACTGGGGGCGACGCACACATAGTATCAGCATGCTGGGGTGACGCCGATCACCCGCCCTCGACACCAGCTCGAGCCCAGCAACGTGATCGAGCAGACAGCTTGATGGGCCTGTTTTCCACCACCACCACCATGAGTAGGAGGGGGAGGGAGTCCTCCTCCTCCTCCTCCTCCTCCTCCTCCTCCTCCTCCTCCTCCTCCTCCTCCTTCCCCCCTCCAACTTATGGTGGTGGTGGTGGACAACAAGCCCACCACAGCTGACTCGTCGCAAGTGGAGCGGCTCGAATCTGAGCCCAGAGGCGCGCGCGCGCGCACGCACCCCAGGGGGGAGGGCTCAGACGGGTCGGTCGCGAGCGGAGGCCTCCAGAGGCCCCCGCAGTCCACAGAGGCCTCTAGGAGGCCTCTGGGGGCTCAGCTAGACAAGCAGCACAGACTCCTCGGTCCTGCTCCCTCCTCCCTCCTCCCTACTCCTCCTCCTCCTCCTCATTCCTCCTCGTTCCTTCCCTCCTCCCTCCTCCCCTGCCCCTCCGCCCCGTCCTCCTCCCTCCTCCTCCTCCTCCTCCTCCTCCTCCTCCTCCCTCCTCCTCTTCCGCTCCTCCTTTTCCTTTTCCTTCCCCCTCCTCCTCCTCCTCCCCTCCTCCTCGTCGTCCTCCTCGTCGTCTCCTCCTCACTCCGCCTCCCCTCCTCCTCCTCCTCCTCCTCCTCCCCCTCCTCCTCCTCCTCCTCCTCCTTCCTCCTCGTCCCGTCCTTCCCCTCCTCCTCCTCCTCTTCCTCCTCATCCTCCGTCCTCCTCCTCCTCCTCCTCCTCCTCCTCCCCATTATAAATCATTCTTCCCTGTCGCACCACATTTCGCCTGAGACTTCCTCGCGAATTACAATCCTGACATTTGCAATTCGCAGCAGCTTCACGGATGAAGCCCGGTTGGTTTCAAAATGTGGCTCTCGTCTTAGCGCCGCGCACATTCGCTTTGAAAACTTGCAACAACTTCAAGCATGGAGGCCGACTCGTGTTCAAAATATGGCTCTCGCCTTAGCGCCGCGCACATTCGTTTTGAAAACTTGCAACAACTTCAAATATGGAGGCCGACTCATGTTCAAAATATGGCTCTCGCCTTAGCGCCGCGCACATTCGTGTTGAACAAGTGTATCATCTTCAAAGATGGAGGCCGGCTCATTTTCAACATATAATACTCGCCTTAGGACCGTGCACATCCATGCGACCCAACCCTCACCGCTCGATCCAACAGATACTACCCGGAGCGCATCCAGCCGACCCATGCCTCACCATCATATGCACACAATCCGCCACCGTGCCTTCGGGCACGGAGTGGGCGCGTCCTCACGTCCCCTATTGTAGCCCGCAGCCATCTGAATGGATGATTCCGAGGGGGCCTGGACCCCGAGCTCTCCAATCTCCCGCGGTCCAGGTCGGCTTGCCCGCGGTCCAAGGCGGCTTGTCGCATGATTTGTTCGGCCCCAAGAGTGCTCTCGGACAGAGGGGGGGCCCAAGAGGCCCCCAAACCAGTCCGAGAGCGCCCCGAGTCGCTGCTCGATCGGTCCAAGACACCCAAAATGGCCCCCTGACGGCCCAAGGGGTTTCTAAGACGCCCCAAGAGGACCCCCAAGAGGGCGCCCAAAGGCGAAAATCACTTACACTCCATGTGCTTGGAAAAATTTAGGCGTTCTCGAGTGTTCCGCTTCCTGGCTCCCCAAGACGGCCCAAGAGGCGCCCCAAATGGCCCCAAGACGGCCCAAGAGACCTCTAATAGGACTCCAAAGCGGCCCAAGAGTGCTCCAAAACGGCGCAAGAAGCCCCCAAAACGGCTCAAAAGGCCACGACAACGACTCCAAAAGATGGCCCCAAATATGGAGCACAACGGACATTTAGAGCCCTCGGCCCCAAGAAACCTCCCAGCGGCCCCAACATGCCCCCAAGAAGCCCCCAGGAAGCCCAAGCGGCCTCCAAGAGGCTCCCAAAAGGTCCCCAAAGAGGCCCCCAAGAGGCGTCCAAACCGCCCCCCGGCTCCCAAGAGCGCTCCTACGAAGCCCGGAAAAGCATCCATGAGGACCTTGCCCTGCAAACCAAGCACGGTGGCGGGATGGGCCAAATACAAATCAGCGCACAGCCATACGACCCAACCCTCACCATCCAGCGCAACGAATGTAGTCGGCGCGCGTGCCTCCGAGCACCCGCACCAGCCGATGCAACAAATGAGGCGCACACCCACACGAGTCAACCGTCATCATCCGATGTATTAAAAAATACTCGGTGCAAATAGCTCATACACAACCTGGCCATAGCATGCAAAAACAAGTCGGTGTTGATCCATCCGGCCCAACCCTCACCATCCTCTAAAACAAAGGCCACTTGCGGACCTTCGATATCGACCCACCCCGTGGCCCCGAAGAGGCCCGTGGGCACAAACACAGTCAATCTATATACGTTTCGGGCCCCCTTCGCCGACTCCGATCTTGGACCCAAGCGCTGCCTAGGCTGCCCCAGGCGGTCTCAAACGCTCCAAGACATTCTCAGGCGCTCCCAAACGCTAATTACAATCCCCAAGCTCGCCGTCGCCACCAGCAGCAACAGCATCCACATCCTCATCTTCATCGTCCTCGTCGCCGCGGGAGGCCTCAGGGAGCAGATGAAGTCAGATCGCGTTGACGCGTGTACCACAAACGGTTTTCACAATGGGGCTCTCGCCTTGCTGGCGCCGCATACCATCATCTTTCACCACCAAAAAGCAAATAGAGGGCGGGCCGCCTTAAAAACAAATGACTCTCGCCCTTGGGCCGCGAATGCTTGGCTTCCAAATTATCCTGAGCTGCGCGAGAAGATGGCGAGTCGTTGACGAGACAGTGGGGGCATTCAACAATCAACTCTTAGATGAAAAATCCAGGGTCTGGAAGCCGGTGGAACTCCAATCGTAGATCGACCATGGGTATCACTGCCGCCCTCACCAGATAACTCCTAGGTAAACAATCTCCTGGGCACATTCCGTAACGAACGCCCCCGACGTATTGGGGTCTCCTCTTGGCCTCGCGCGCATTCAAATACTAAGACCACCATTTGCACTCCTCGACTTCTACGACCCAGCGTTCCATGTTGAACAACAGCCAACATGGACGGAGACGGGCTCTTCTTTCGAAGCGGAGCCCTCGACTGTGACTTCCGCGAAGTTTACGTCCACGACTTTGACATCTCGCAACGCTTAGACGGATGGAGGGCGTTTTCTTCTCACCTGGACCTCCTTGCAGGACTCTCACGATGGGGTTCCGAAGAACATGTGTCCACGATGTCGACATCCTGCAGCGCTTACACGGACGGATAGCAAGCGCTTCTCAAAATGGGTCTACCCTGGGCGTCCCTCAAGAGAAAGGAAGATCCTGTACAAAAGGCGCCCTCGTCTGACTGGCAGACCGACGGGCCGCTCGTCATTCAGGGGGGCACCCACAATGGAAAAGAAGGCTTGTGTGGACTTTTGGGGAGGGGATTGGACGGGAAGGTGTACTGCAGCATCGGTAACGGATCTTGAAATTACTCTGGTCCTCCTCCTCCTCCTCCTCCTCCTCCTCCTCCTCCTCCTCCTCCTCCTCCTCCTCCTCCTCCTCCTCCTCCTCCTACCCGCAGGGACTCGCAATCGTAAGGTAGCGAACCTCTCTTACGGGGCCACCTCGGAGCTCAGTCCTTGAGCAACGTGGCATGCCCCCTGCCAGCCCTAGTGAGAAGGCAGGGCCGCTGCACAACCAATCGCAGGGGATTTTGTCAGAAGCGCGCAAGGCACCAGCGTAGGTGTTTTGACGTTGAACTCCCTTCTGTGGATGTCCTGTCCTGTCCTCCTCCTCCCTCCCTAGCGGCCGTGCTGGACGAGCCGGGCACCTCCGGAACGCCCTCGGCGAGGCACGCCTGCCGGATGGCAATCCGAGGCTGGAAGACCGCTGAGAACTGACGAAGGCGTCCGACAACCTCAATCACCTCAAGAAGACCCCCTCGGCGGCGAGCGAGGGGGGAAATGAGAAGCAGAAGGCTTTCTCAGAAGGCTCGGAAGCCCCCAGGCCTTCTGAAAAGCTTCCTGAGCTTTTCCCCAGAACAGAACAGAACAGATCACCGTGCGCCAGGCAGCGCATTGGCCACGCATAGATGTCATCAGTGAATCGGCTGCCGTGTGAAACTTTGGCATTGTGAAACAGCAAGCGAAAACCCATCATGCGCTACATGGAGCACGGCGGTTCAGGAGGGGAGAGGCGAGAGTAGGCAATGGAAAATTCCAGAACAATTGATCACATGATGCGATCTACGACGTCTCGCCAAGCCTAGGTCTGCCCACCCGGAATGAGCGTGCCCCAATGGAAGGCCGCGTCTCTGAGCATCCGCTTCTGCGGCGAAGCCAGAAGGCGCTGCGTCAGTCCGATCTGCCCGTCCTTCACGATGTCCGGCGCCCCGCTTGCTGGAACACTGAGAAGTTGCTGACCCTCAAGATGTACGAGCGCGGGATGCCCATGATTCTCCTCAGGCACCTTGCTTAAAAGCCGTCCAGCCACCTGAGGTCCGCCTTCAGGATCCACGCCGAAGACATGGCATACCGAAGCTTGCTTTCTATGAGACTGGCATATAGCTCGAATTTTCGCGCACGGATAATTCATGAGTGCTTCCACACCCTGTCTAATGCATGCACGTCCGCTGTTCTGGCGCCGATCCTCCTTGCAACTTCGCAGCCAAATCTGCCAGTGGAGTGTATAGTCGCACCCAAGTGCATCATTGATTCCTGCGCTGGAAACTCCTCCCCGTCAGGGCTGTGTGCTTTCTGATGGGTGCACACAAAAACGTAGCGCACCTTGTCCCAGTGCATCTGCAGACCGTATTGAACACCGCACTTGGCGACCGCTGCCAAGTAGTCGTCCAGGTACTTGCCTGCTCTGCTGATCAGGAGCGCGTCGTCTGCGAACAAGACGTCCTCGAAGTCGCCCGTCTCGGTTGCTCGTCTTGCGCCGTCCAATCGCATCGCCCGCGCACCGTGCATCAGCACCGTCATCAGCACACCGAACAGAAAGGGCGACAACGGACACCTTTGGCTGATACCAGCTCTCTGCCGCCTCTCTGTGGACACCGACCCGGCACGTGGAAGGACATGTCCGTATGTTACGCACGGCTGCCAGCATGTTCTCGCTAAGGCCGAACCGCATCAGCGCACTCAGTAACTTATCCGGCGAGATGCTGTCGAAGGCCTTCTTCCAGTCCAACGCGAGCAACATCGCTCTCCCAAGGCGGCCAGACCACGCATGCTCGATCCACCGGCGAACTATGATCAGCGCGTCTTATGTCGAATACCCCTGTCTGAAACCAAATTGCCGGCTCCATAGTCTGGCCTCCGCTCCAGCAGCCTTCAGCCTGTTAAGCAATATCGTCGCGTATACTTTGTAGAGCACGCTGACTAAAGAGATCGGCCGGTAGTTGTTGCAGTCGATCGGGTTGCGGTTCTTGTAGATCAACACCACCTGTGAGACATGCCACGGACTCGGCGTCGTCTTCGTTTCACAACACAACCGCATAAGCGACAACAGCCACCCTTCCCTGCTCAAATCGGCCTCGAGGACAGCCTTCAAGTACTCAGCCGGCACCTCCACAGCTGCTTTCCCATTCTTCACTTTCTTGATGGCCTTGCCAAGTTCCTCTCCCGTGATGCTCCCCTCGCAAGTGCAGATTGGCGGGCCGATTCGGTTTGATGTTGCCATTTCTTCCATAGGTCTGACTGCCCATTGGATCTTGTCTAAATGCTCGGCAAAAGACTCCGCCCGCTCTGTGGACTCAACGATCCTACCGCCAGAACCCGTCAGTTTTCTGCACGTGACGCGACCCCTGCCAGCGCTCCTCCTGAATGCCTTGATCGCTTTCCACTCTCCTCCACTATCGTGATGTCCAGGCACTCCGTGCGATCGACTTTGGCAGACTTTCGATTTCTGTGTTCAGCCTGGGCCTCCGCTTCCCGCCGGCCGTTCCTGCGGGCTTCGTCCCGCTCGCCCATAAGGCCCAACGTTCGCAACTGGATCCAAGGTTTTTTGGACGCAGAGAAATTCTCAGAAGGCCGGAGGACTTCTGAGAAGCCTCACCGCCCTCTGTGAAGGCCTTCTCCTTCCCACTTCCCCCCCTCGCTGACCGCCGACTCCTGGGACCTCCGAAGACCATAGCATTAGGTCGGGCCTGTCCCCCTGCAGGGGGATTTTGGACGACAAATTTAAAAATTGACAAAAAAATACACCAAAATATTTTTTAAAAATGCAGAAAAAAAAACTCCCCGACCGATTTTTTCCTAGTTTGGAATATTCCTCCTGTAGAGGGACAGGCCCGACTCAACAGGAGCTCTGAAGGCTTCCAGAAGCCTCGGGGAGGGGGGCCTCTGGAGACCTCCCGAGGCCTCCGAGGACCCCGGAAGGCCTCTGGAGAACTCCAGACCTTCGGGAGGAGGAGTGGGCAGGAGGGCAAGGGAGGAGCAGAGGAAATAGTATTAAGGATGATTGTAATATCAAAAAAGAAGAGGATGGGCAGGAGAACGAGGAGGAAGGGGAGGAGGAGGAGGAGGAGGAGGAGGAGGAGGAGGAACAATAACCATACGAGTAATACGGTGTATACGATTCCTAACAAAAGCAATAATCATAACCTATATCGATAATGCTACGACTGGCCATCACAGTATAGAACGATCAAACAACACGAAGACGGATCACTGATAGAATGCAAGATATACGAGTCAGCAAAACATACCGCGGACGTCGGCAAATGCTGTCGAGTAGGGACGGCGACCACAGCAAGCACGCCAGGTGCCACAAGCAGGAGCGCGCCAGTCGTCGTCCTCCTCCTTCTCCAATTGTTTATCCTCCTCCTCCTCCTCCTCCCCTCCTCCTCCCTCCTCCTCTCCTCCTCCTCCTCTATCTTCTTCTCATCATCTCCTCCTCCTCCTCCTCCTCCTCCTCCTCCTCCTCCTCCTCCTCATCATCACCACCACCACCATCGTCATCATCCTCATCATCCTCATCATCACTATCAGCATCACCATCACCATCAGCATCATCATCATCATCATCGTCATCATCATCAGCAGCAGCATCACCATCAGCGTCAGCAGCATCATCATTATCATCATCATCATCATCATCATCACCATCACCATCATCATCATCATCATCATCATCATCATCATCATCATCATCATCATCATCATCATCATCGTCATCATCATCATCAGCATCATCAGCATCATCATCATCATCATCATCATCATCATCATCATCATCGTCATCATCACTACCACCACCATCAACAACATCACTGCTCTCTCCCTCCTCCTCCTCTTCCTCTTGACCGCGTTAGGAAAAAGCAGAGCCGAAGCTTCTCGGATGCGTCTCCAAACTTCCCCAGGAAGAGCAGGTGGTCCAGGAATTGAGGGACTTTGAGTAAGAGGCTGGAACGGAGGAGTTATACGCTGCTGACCCTACTGATGATGAAGATCATGATGAAGAAATGGAACACACCAAGGACCTCAAGGATTCCGCTTCCATGGCATGGAGGCGCCTGCACGAAGGCGGAGGAGAGGACTCGGACTCGGACTCGGACAGTGTCACGGATACCCACAAGAAGAAGGACTACTCGGTGGACGTCGTGTAGACGACAGGGCGACGACACTGGATATTCGGCCAATTCCCGAGGTTCGACGCCTTCGTCTGGCCAGCACGCGGAGGACGAGCAGGTCGTCGGCGAGGAAGAGCGTTGCGACGTGACGCAGGACGTCGGCATGGAGAAGGCCCATGAAGGCCACAACGTTGTGAGCAACTACATCGACAAGGAGGAAATCAAGCAGAAGGCTGTCACTGCTGATCCTTAGCCCACAGGCGGTGTGCCTGCTGATGGCCAGGGCCGCGCCACAGCCAAAGGAATGGGGCATGGACGTCGACCTTAGCAGCCAGGAGATTGTCCTCGACGGCCGCAGCATCGTGAGCAACTGCGCCGACAAAGGTAGGATCAGATCGGCCACAAGCCAGTACCTGCTGATCCTCAGCCCTGGGGAGGTGTGCCTGCTGGTAAGGGCCGTGGCATGGCCACCGAGATGGGCATGGGCAAGGCCAAGGGCAAAGGCATGCTCAGAGGTACGAGCAAGACCAAAGGCAAGAAGCACGACGGCAGCGGCCTTATCGTGCCGGGCAAAGTCTGCAACTCCGCGGACGACCTCCCTACGGACGTCCTCCTGGCGGAGGCCGCGGAAAGGCTCGGGGCCGCCTCCGTCGACCCGACGCGGCCCTTGCTCATGGCTCGAGGGGATGGGAGCAGTGGCGGTGCTCCCTGGGCGGCCCTGGGGCTCCTCTAGGGGGCCACGTGCGAGCCCTACCCCTACCCCCCCCACGATTTTTGAGGGGAAGGGTGGGGTTCACTTCGCTCGGGCGAGGTTCACTTCGCTCGGGAGCTCTCGAGCGAAGTGAACCCCACCCTCCCCCTCAAAAATCGTGGGGGGTACGGGTAGGGCTCGCACGTGGCCCCTATCCTCGTCGCCGCCGCCAACTCGCTTCGTTTTTTGGGGGGCCGTGGGTCCCGCTTTCCGCCTGCGGCGGGTCGCCGCCGCGGAGCTCCGCTCGAACATGTGCCTTGGTTGGGCCCAGCGGGGCCGGCCTCCGCTGCCACGACGTGGGCTCGGGCGGCGCGTCTTGCGCGCCAGGGTCCAATGACATGGGCCGCATCATCAGGGCCCTCAGGATCCTCCTCCTCCTCCTCCTGTTCTGTCTCCTCTTATTCATACCACTAGCACTCGTATTATGACTAGTATGATTATTATTCCTATTCTTATGATTCGTCTAATTATTGTTGCCATTCTCAATAGTATTTTTAGTATTATTAATATTATTAGTATTATTATTCCTCCTCGTCCTCCTCCTCCTCCTCCTCCTCCCTTGTCCTCCCTGTTCCTCGTTTCTCCTCCTCGTCGTCCTCGTCCTCCTCCTCCTCCTCCTCCTCCTCCTCCTCCTCCTCCTCCTCCTCCTCCTCCTTTTTTTCCTTCTCCTCCTTCTCCTCCTCCTCCTCCTCATATCCGCTTCTTCCTCCTCTTCCTCCTCCGCCCCCTCCCCCCCCCTCCCCGTATCCCCCGCGTCCTCGTCCTCGTCGTCGTCCTCCTCCTTTTGGAGCCTGTACGAGACGTCCAAGCTGTAATTCGCGCAGGAGGCGATTGCCACGTACCACCAGCGGGGCCGTATCTTGGCGCGCGCCGCTCGGGACGACTCGGACATGCGCCGCCCCCCCACCACCCCCACCACACATACACACACATTCACTCACACACATACACACACACACGCACGCACGCACGCACGCACGCACGCACGCACGCACAGACACACACACACACACATACACACACGCACACACACACACACACACACACACACACACACACGCGCGCACACGAACACTCACACGCATACGCACACATGCACACCCACACCCACAAACACACGCACGCACGCACGCACGCACGCACGCACGCACGCACACACACACACACACACACTCACACAACCACACACACACACACACGCGCGCGCGCACTCTCTCACAGACACGCGCACGCACGCACACACACACACACGCACATACGCACACACACACACACGCACACACACACACACAAACACGCACACACACGCGCACACGCACACACGCACACACACACACACGCACACGCACACGCACACGCACACGCATGCACGCACGCACGCACGCACGCACGCGTCGAGGGACATACTTTGATTGAGAAAAAAACAGTATGCACCGGTGAGGGGACATCAAGTATACTTATTCTTCAGGAATGAGAACTCAACAGCAACAACAACAATATGTTTGAGACTGTTCGCCCTTATCTGCTCGAGTGTCCAACAACGCGTATTTCCCAATCCCTCGATACCCGCCCTCTTCGTCTTCGATCGAAGCCCTTTTGGGGGGTACACCTTTCTTCCCTGCAGGCCGGGCCCCGGCAAGCGGCGGGGCGGCTGCGGACCGTCGGCCTGGCCAGCGCAGCGCTGATCGGCGGGGCGGCCGCGGACCGTCGACCCGACCCCAAGAGGGACGGACAGGGGACCGACCACGACGACGACGACGTCGACGTCGACGACGACGACGACGACGGCGACGACGACGAGCGAAAGCGAGAGCGAGAGAGAACGACAGCAGGACCACGAAGGACACGAAGTAGGTCACGAAGGGTGACAGCGGGGACACGAAGGGAATGCGTATGGGGCCACGAAGAGCGCGAACGAGCGGGGGCCACGAAGGGCAGATAATGCGGGGCCATAGAAGGCAACGATGGGGCCACTGAGGGTAGCAACTGGGCCACGTAGGACAGTGAGGAGGCCACAAACGGCGACAGCGGGGCCACGAAGGGCATGCACATGGGGCCACAACGGGCGCGAACGAGCGGGGGCCACGAAGGGCATACGTATGTTGGGCCGCGGAGGGCAGGGACGGGGCCACTGAGGGCAGCAACGGGGCCACGAAGGGCAGCGAGGGGGCCACGAAGGGCGACAGCGGGGCCACGAAGGGCATGCACCTGGGGCCACAACGGGCTCGAACGAGCGGGGGCCACGAAGAGCATACGTATGTTGGGCCGCGGAGGGCAAGGACGGGGCCACGAAGGGCTGCAACGGGGCCACGAATGGGAGCGAGACGAAGGGCTGCAACGGAGCCACGAAGGGCTGCAACGGGGCCACGGAGGGCAGCGAGGGGGCCACGAAGGGCTGCAACGGGGCCACGAAACAAAGCGAGGGGGCCACGAAGGGCTGCAACGGGGCCACGAAACAAAGCGAGGGGGCCACGAAGGGCTGCAACGGGGCCACGAAGGGCGGCGAGATCCCGATTCCGAGGTAATCTGTGAGGGAGTCCTAAGCGTGAGCGCGATTCCTGGGTGCCTGGGTGTCGGGAGCGCGGCGCTTGAGTAAATTGCAGGAAGTTCCGACGCAAGGGCGCTACAAATCTCCAGCGAGAGCGCGACTCCAGAGCGCCAGGAGAGCGATTCCTTAATACATTGTAAGGAAGTCCCAAACGAGAGCGCGATTCCCCTGGCAAAATTCTGAGGACGTCTCAGGCGGGAGCCGTTGTTGATGTAACCAGGGGGCCAGGGGCGCAGCTTGAGCATCAAGGCTTCTCGTCAAAAAACAGGGTGCGAGCGTCGAGGGGGTACACTTTAAATTGAGAAAAACCGTATGCACCGGTGAGGAAATATCAACAATTACTATTCTTCAGAAGTGAGAATTCAACAACAACAACAACACTCATTTTGAGACGGTTCGCTCTTACTGGCACGCGTGTCTTGCATTCCGTATACCCCAACCCTCGATACCCGCCCACTTCGTCGTCGATTGCACCCCCTTTCGGGGGGAATTTTCTCCTTGTCGGCCACTGACTGAAGTGCGAAGAAGTCTCGAACGAGAGCGCAGTCCCTGAATTCGGTGCCTTCCCTGGCCAAGGGCTCTCGGAATACCGATGGAAAAAATATCGAAACGGGAGCCCTTGTCGCCGTGTCTGGGCCTCCACCAACTTGCCTGAATTACGGGAAAGTCTCGAGCGAGAGCGCAGTTCCTGAGTTCGGGGGCCTTCTTGGCCAGGGGCTCTCGGAGTAAATCGTGGGGAAATAGCGAGCAAGACCTTGTCGTCGTGGCTGGGCCTCCGCCAACCTAATTGAATTGGGAGGGTGTCTCGAGCGAGCGCGCCGTTCCTAAGTTCGGGGGCGTCTATGGCCAGGGCGTCCCGGGGTAAATTGTGAAGAAGTATAGCGCGGGAGCCGTTGTTTTTCGTAGCTGGGCCTCCAAGGGCCCACATTTAGTGTCAAGCCAACGCTCGAGCAGGAGCCTCGTTTTCAGCGAAAACGTAGCCAACGTCAAGGCGAGAGCGCGCGGAACCGTTTCCGGAGATCAGCAATAATGATTATTTGTAAATGAGTAGCAACAACAACAGCAACAACACCAACAACAGCAGCAACAACAACAGCAACCATAACAACGTCAACACAGACAACGACGCACGCACGCACGCACGCACGAACGCACGCACGCACGCATACGCATACGCATACGCACACACACACGCGCGCGCACGCACGCACGCACGCACGCACGCACGCACGCACGCACGCACGCACGCACACACACACACACACACACACACACACACACACACACACAACACACACACACACACACACACACACTCTCTCTCACACACACGCACACACACACGCACGCACGCACGCACGCACGCACGCACGCACGCACGCACGCACACACACACACACACACACACACACACACACACACACACACACACACACACATATACACACATACACACACACACGCACACACACACATACTTGGGTGGTGACAAGCGTCTAGGCGAGTCAAGCCCCGTCGACGGGCGCGACGCGCCCCCTCGCGAGCGCCGCATCAGCGGCAGGGCCCACTGCGGCACGGCGCCGCCTCTGCAGCCGAATCCACTGCGGCGCGCGGCGCGGGGGCAGCGCGCGGGCCTGACGCCCCTGGACGCAACGCCACACTCGCGCCCAACGCGCGCAACGCAGCGCGCCAGGTGAGGGTGGGCGGGGAGAACGCAAAATGCAGCGGGCCCGCCCGCCCTGCATATGCGCCAGTCGCCTGCGCGGCGCCGCGGCGCGCGAGCGCGCGCCCCATCGGGCCGCGCGCGAGCCCGCGATCCCCGACTGCGCAGCGAAAACGCGCGCCCGCGCGCGGACCTGCTCCGCGCGCGCGCGCCTCCCGGGCTGTCCGCGCGCACCTGCAGGTCGCGCGCCGCGCCCGCGCGCGCCTGCCGGCCGCGCGCTGCCCCCCGCTGCCCACCATGTGAATTGTGCCCGCGAGTTAATGCCTTCCAGCTCAGGAGTGCCCGTGGCCCTGGCCGCGGACCTCAGACGTCGCGCAATCGCGGGCAACGCGTCAACTGCCCCAACCTTAATTTCGCGACGAGGCCGACAAGAGGCCGCGCGCCCGTCTGCGCTCTGCCCGGGGCGGCCATAGGCACGTGCACCAGCAACCTCGCGTCGCCCTGCGCGGGCGCGGCGCGTTTCTCTGTCTGCTCAGATGCGGCGTGGCGCTGCGCTCGCTTGCGGCGAGCGTGGCCTGGGTGGCTTCTCACGCGATGCTCTTCGCCGCTGAAGACAAATCGCCGCGGGCGCACGCCCCATCGGGCCGCGCGCGGGCCCGCGATCCCCGACTGCGCAGCGAAAACGCGCGCCCGCGCGCGGACCTGCTCCGCGCGCGCGCCTCCCGGGCTGTCCGCGCGCACCTGCAGGTCGCGCGCCGCGCCCGCGCGCGCCTGCCGGCCGCGCGCTGCCCCCCGCTGCCCACCATGTGAATTGTGCCCGCGAATTAATGCCTTCCAGCTCAGGAGTGCCCGTGGCCCTGGCCGCGGACCTCAGATGTCGCGCAATCGCGGGCAACGCGTCAACTGCCCCACCCTTAATTTCGCGACGAGGCCGACAAGAGGCCGCGCGCCCGTCTGCGCTCTGCCCGGGGCGGCCATAGGCACGTGCACCAGCAACCTCGCGTCGCCCTGCGCGGGCGCGGCGCGTTTCTCCGTCTGCTCAGATGCGGCGTGGCGCTGCGCTCGCTTGCGGCGAGCGTGGCCTGGGTGGCTTCTCACGCGATGCTCTTCGCCGCTGAAGACAAATCGCCGCGGCGGGTCTGCGCGGCGCGCCGCGACCCCCCGGCCCTCCGACGGCAGCCCGAAGGCGAAGGCGAAGCATGCTATGCACAGCGCCCGGAGTGTCGAGCCCGCCGCGCGAGGCAGGAGACGGGGGGGGGCCGCCGCGCAGGCGGGGGCGGCCCGCGGGGCCGACCCGCGGCTGGATCGACCGCGCCCCCCACTGCCCGCGCCCCTCCGCGGAGCCCGCTCAGGAGCCACAACTAAGGGAATCGGAGGCGCGGCTGGATTCGAATGCGCGCCGAGACTCGCGGCGCCAAATGGTCGGAGAGAATTTTTCGGGGCGCCAAGCCTGCGAGACGCTCGCAACCAACGCGCGCCCCTCTCCGCGCGCGTCGTCTTTTCTCGGACGCTGTTGCGGGAGCGGCTCCAAGGCCCCTCCGCGCCCTCGCCCTCGCTCAGTCCACCGACTCCTCGCCCCCCAGCTCGATGAGAGAAGGGGGCCTCGACGCCTCGCGTTCGGGGGGCCCGCGGGAGGCTGGGCCGACGAACTGGGCGGCGTTGGGCAGCGTCGTGGCGTTCAGGAACTGGAGCAGCATGGTCCTGGCCTCCCTCCCTGGGCTGTCGATGCTGAACGCGAACGTCAGCCTGCCTCTCCTCGTCGAGCTCTGGCCCTGGCTGCCCTGCGACGCCTGCGTGCCGCCCTGATCATGGCCCTTCTTCCACTCGTACTTGCGACGGCGGAAGTGGGGCGCGTGCTACGCCGCATCCTGGGTTCTTGGCCTGGATGCTCTTCTTAAAATTAATCGACGGGGACCTGTCATGCCCGACTCCACGCAGGCGTCGCTTCCCTCCAGATGCCATTTGTCGGGCGTGATTGACGAGATGGGGGCCCGCGGCCGCCCGCGACTGCACGCGCGACGGCCCTCGAGCCCCAATGTCGATATGATGTCCGTTTTGCCGCCGCTCCTTGAAGCCCTTTGGGGCCCGGTCGCGCTCGCCGCCTGCGTCGACCATCATCTGCGTGATG
Organism: Prorocentrum cordatum; assembly: GCA_963575745.1. Taxonomy (NCBI): domain Eukaryota; class Dinophyceae; order Prorocentrales; family Prorocentraceae; genus Prorocentrum; species Prorocentrum cordatum. Next base: position 15,471 of record CAUYUJ010005837.1, read on the forward strand.
GACTGGGGCCCCTCCTCGATTCCCATGTCTGGAACGCGAAGTTTTCCGGCTCGCGCGCGCCGTTGAGGCGCGGCTTGGCTGCCGCCTTCATATGTGAGTCGCGCAGGTCGCCTTTCTTCTCCCCCCCTTTTGCCGCGGCCCTGAGCTGGCTGCCCTGCGCGCGGCGCCGACGCGCGGGCCCCGTCTGCCCCGCGCATCCCTGGCAGGGAATCCTGCGCCCCGGCCGACGCTTGCAGCCCCATTGCCACCGAGCTCCTTCGGAATGTCGGGCAAGAACCGCCGCGGCCGGGGAAGGACTGGGCCAGGCAGGTCGCTGCGTCGGCGTCGGCATGAGACCACCAGCATCCGAGGATTCGAATTCGCATTGGAAATGCACCAACTTCGACGGAGGTTCACGCGCAGCCGATACTCGATGCCGCGCAGAGGCCTGATCCCAGAAAGCCGCTCGACAACATATGAGAGGTTACGTGGTGCGCCATGAGCCCTTAATGAGTAGCGGCTTGTTCCCCGCGCTCCCCCACCTGGCGCGGGGGCAGGGGCGCCTCGGAATCGCCCTTCTTTCGACGCGGGATGTCTGCGGGGGCCCGCTCGGTGCCCGGTCGAACTCGGGCTGGGCACCTCGGAGCCCCGCGAGAAGCCTGGGCGAGCAGCGATATAACCCAACAGGTCTCAATGATCAGGCAAGAGCCCCTGCGCCCACGGTAAAGCCTCCGACCGCGCGCCGAGCCCGTGGAAGAGCACTGGAGGTGCACAGCGGGCGCGACCCCCGACTCGAAGGGCACAGAACCGAGGAGGACCGAGAACAGCTGGGCGTGACTGGAGGGAGGGAGAGACCACGATTTCTACAATTCCTCCTCCTCCTCCTCCTCCTCCTCCTCCTCCTCCTCCTCCTCCTCCTCCTCCTCCTCCTCCTCCTCCTCCTCCTCCTCCTCCTCCTCCTCCTCCTCCTCCTCCTCCTCCTCCTCCTCCTCCGAATGCCAAACTCAACGTGCGTCTCACAAATGCGCCACAAATGCGCCAGTGTCGCAGCCTCGGACGTCAGTGCGGGTCGCTCCTGCTCTCGATTGTCCAGCAGGCGCGCCCGCGGATCGCCGCGCGAACGCAGTGCGCCACTGTGGCGTCTAGACTGGATCACTGCTGCCTGGTGAACAAGAAGGCCACCAGGCTGCGCAAGGCTGAATTCTGACCCAAGGACAAAACAAAGAGCGCGTGAGCTTCCATGGCAGCTTCAGAAACCAAAGGCCAACCATTTAATAAAAAAGCGGAGCGTACTGCGAGATGCCGACGGGCAACTTCCTCACTTGATGCGTGGACCCAGATGTCTGCCCTCCTCCTTCAGGGCGCCCGAATCAAGGGTCCGACCGGGCCCGCGAAGCCATCTGCGACGCGCTAGGGCCCCTCCCCCTCGACCCAGACCGCCAACTCTTGCTTTCCTCGATGTTGTCTGCATCCGTGCATAGTCCTGGAAGAGAGCGTCGAAGCAATCGTCGGAATGATTTAACTCGGCCACAGGCCATTGGGGGTGCGGCGGTAGAGATCGTCGGCATACTTGTCATGACTAAGGTCGGCTGATTGGCCGTCCCACCCAGCGCACGACAGAGAGCGCGCCGGGCCTGCAGCGCGAAAATCCTCGGTCCACTGTTGCACCGGTCGGAGAAACATCGTCGAACAGGCCGCGGCCATGAAAGGGTCCCTCACCACTCCTCCCACTCGCGTCTTCACTGCTAACTCCCCTTGGTCACTAAGTAGTAGAACGACTGCATCACGAAATCTGTTCTCACAAAGCACAACGTGTTCAGGCTGGCCCAGAGTGGACTTCGCCGTACTCATGGCTTCCCAGCTCGTGCTGCCGAAGGCGTCGCTCATGTCTCTTATGCTGGCCCGGAACTCCCTGCTGCCTTTCGAAGTCTCCACCCCGCCGCCTGGGAGGCCATGGTGGCGCCTTGCTGACGACGGGGACGTTGAGCACCGTACAGTCGGCCCGGATTAGTAGGTCGACCCTGCCAAATCAAGGGTACCCTTGTGTCCTGTGTTTCGCGACCCGTGCCTCCTGCATTCCCATGGCAATGTGGCCCTAGGAGGGTTTTTTTGTCCTCTCGCATGCCCTGTCCAGTGAAATCCGACTGTAGTCCTCGAATCGCAACCCATTGGGTAGGAGGTCTGCGACAATGGATTGACCCACGGCAGGCAGGACGTGGACCGCGCGGTCTCCCCCTGGGCCCCGGCTGGGCCGACTTGCGGAGGGCCGTGCCAGAAATCCGGATCATCACCATGCCGTCAAGGATCGGGAGCGGCCAAGAGGGGGGTGTCCAAGAAGGGGGGGTGCACATCATGGCCGGCGGCACGTGCGCGGCCCAGGGGGGGGGGGCCATGGACGTAATGAAACAAGAAGAGGCGCCATGAAATCTGGGGAGATATCATGGCCCGCGCCATGATATCCCCCCCCCCTAGTCATCACCCCCCTCTTTGTCGCCCCCGAGTCTAGGATCATGATGATCTCCAAGGGCATCGTGGGATACGCCAAAAATCCTGATCATCATCGCCCCGCCTACAGTCGAGGCGTTGACCTAAGGAACCCTAAATAAGGAACGAGGTCCCTTTTTCCCATAGGTCCAACCAACCTCGACCTTCAATGGGAAACCTCCGGAAAACCCGAGGCAAACTTTGGAACAATCAAGGGACACCGAGCCCCTCCCCAGCGCCCCGCCTAGGATGGCATGGCAACCGAAAACGTCGTGGGCTCCGCGACTCCGGGTGCGCCGGAGCCTGGTCGCCCATACCTCGGGCCGGGGGTAGGATTAGCTCGGGCCTGTCCCCCTACAGGGGGATTTTGGACGAAACATTAAAAAGTACCCCAAAAATGCCCCAAACTGATCAACTAATACTCCAAAAATCGTCCCTGGACTATTTTTGACTATTTCTGAATAAGATTCCCCCGGAAGAAGGGACAGGCCCTACTTGAGCGTAGGAGCAGCCACCAGGAGTTCCAGGGGAGCGCTGCCCTCGGGAACGACACGACGCTCGGGAGCCCGATGGACGCAACGGCGAAGACGACCGATGCCACGGCAGCCCAGCACCGCAGGTCGCTCGTCGTAGCGTGCGATATCGTAGATTTAGGTCGGGCCTGTCCCCCTGCAGGGGGATTTTGGGCGAAAAATAAAACATACCCAAAACATACTCCAAAAATGCTCGAAAATAGTCAAAAATGGCCCCCAACTTATTTTTTTACTATCTTTGAATGTTCCTCCTGTAGGAGGGACAGGCCCGACTTAATCGTGGATCTGACTCACATCGAAGTGATTTCGTGTAGCTCGCCATTCGCTAAGATCGAGCGGTTGAACCTCCATGCCCCCCATCACCACTGGGCAATGGCCGAGCATCCAACCCTGCTTGCCTCGATACCGGGGATGCTCCGGATCGTCGGCCGTCACGTTCTGTTCAAGGGGCCCAGGGACACACAAATAAATACACACAAATAAAAAGATTCCCCATATTTTCTTATATTTTCTGGGTTTTCGTCTTCCCCCCCAATTCCCATATTTTCCTATATTTTCGTGCGAATCGACGAATAATAGTGTCTGTGTGTTTTTTCCCCTCCTGATCTATGGCGGAGAAGGGGCAGCTGGCGGCACGTCGGGCCCATCCCCTCGTCTCGCAAGAGGTTACTCTTGCCCCACGCCTCGCAGGAGGCCTGGGTGTACGATTCCCGAACAGCTCATGTGTGCTTCCGTCGAAGGAGGCGAAGACGCTGAGAAAACTCCTGGAGCTCCATTGCCACGGCCTCGAGGTCCATGGTAGGAGGGCGAGGCGCCCGCAGGTCCGATCCTCTTCAAAAGCAGGTCGCGTCGTAGCTTGGCCCGGTGCGCGTACCTGCCTGGGACGTCCAGCGGTTTGGTGAACAACTCAGAGCCGACCTCGGCCAGGCACCTGTCGAGCAGCTCGAAGATGTTGTCTGGGGCGTCCTGGTCGTGGGCACCGATGCGCTCGTCCACGCGGTCCTCCAGCAACCTAGATGTCCCGTCAACGAACTCAGTGCGCTGCTCACCGTTCCTGACGGCCGCCAGGAGGGCTGTCATGTTCCACGTGGGTGGCGGCATCGCCTCTGCGCAATCCTGCGGGAGGCGGAGGAGGAGGAGGAGCAGGAGGAGGAGGAGGAGGAGGAGGCAGGAGCAAGAAATGATGAGAGGAGCATGGGGGATGAGGCGGAGGAGGAGCAGGAGGAGGAGGAGGAGGAGGAGGAGGAGGACGAGGAGGAGGAGGAGGAGGACGAGGAGGAGGACGAGGAGGAGCAGAAAGGAGGGACTGGAGCAGACGCCACGCCTTCTCCACGACCCTGGTCTCCATGGTCCACCCCGAAGCCTTGCCGGTCTTGTCGGCGACTTTGTGCCAGTCGAGCTTGAACGACCTGCCAGGAAGGAAGGGGGTGGGAAGCGGGGGAAGGCAGATTGCAGAAGAGGAGGAGGAGGAGGAGGAGGATGAGGAGAAGGAGCACGAGGAGGACGAGGAGGAAAGAGGAGAGAGGAGGAGGAGGAGGACGAGGAGGATGAGGAGGAGAGAGGAGGAGGAGGAGGAGGAGAGGAGGAGGAGGAAGGAAGAGGAGGCGGAGCAGGAGGAGGAGGAGAGAGGGATGAGCAGGAGCGGGGGGATGATGATGGATGATGATGATGATGATGATGATGATGATGATGATGATGATGATGATGATGATGATGATGATGATGATGATGATGATGATGATGATGATGATGATGATGATGATGATGATGATGATGATGATGATGATGATGATGATGATGATGATGATGATGATGATGATGATGATGATGATGATGATGATGATGATGATGATGATGATGATGAGGAGGAGGAGGAGGAGAAGGACGACGAGGAAGAGGAGGAAGAGGAAGAGGAAGAGGAAGAGGAAGAGGATGATGATGATGCTGCTGCTGATGCTGATGATGATGATGATGATGAGGAGGAGGAGGAGGAGGAGGAGGAGGACGATGAGGAGGAGGAGGACAAGGAGGAGGAGAAGGAGGCGGAGAAGGTGGAGGAGAAGGAGGAGACGGAGGAGGAGGAGAAGAAAGCAGTGAAGAAGGAAGAGGAGTAGAAGGCTGAGGAGGACGGATAGATAGCATAAATGAGGAGGACGATGAGGAGGAAGAGCAGGAGGAGCAGGAGGAGGAGAAACAGGAAGAGAAGCAGGAGGAGGCGAGCGCAATAAAGGAGGATGAGGAGAAGGAGGAGGAGGGGAAGAAGAGGAAGAGAGGAGGAGAGAGGAGGTTAGAGGAGGAGCAGGAGGAGGAGAGAGGAGGAGAGTGGAGGTTAGAGGAGGAGAAGGAGGAGGCCGAGGAGGATCGCAGCGTATTGCTGACGCCCTTGATGGTCGGCGCCACCGTGTCGAGCCGGGCGGGGCACGGGGGCTCCCCCGTTCTTGAGGCGATGCTCGCGAAGGTTGGGACGACAAACCTTCGGGCCCCAGGGCCTGAGCAGGGACTGTTGTTGGGACCTGGGAGGAGGAGGGGGAGGAGGAGGAGGAGGAGGAGGAGGAGGAGGAGGAGGAGGAGGAGGAGGAGGAGGAAGGGGAGCAGGAGGAGGAGGAGGAGGAGGAGAGGAGGAGGAGGAGGAAGGGGAGGAGGAGGAGGGAGGAGGAGGGGGAGGAGGAGGAGGAGGAGGAGGAGGAGGAGGAGGAGGAGGAGGAGCGGACCTGGTAGGAGGAGGAGGAGGAGGAGGAGGAGGAGGAGGAGGAGGAGGAGGAGGAGGAGGAGGGGACCTGGTAGGAGGAGGAGGAGGAGGAAGGAGGAAGGAGGAAGGAGAGAGGAACAGAGGGAAGAAGGAGACGAACGCAAGACAGCAGGAGGAGAAGGAGGATGAGGACCAGTGTAAACCCAAGACGCAGCAAACCTTCTCTCCAACCTGCCTGTTCATAGGTCCCTACGCGTATGTTTTGGAAGACAACAGTTTGAGAGTCCTCAATCTGGCCAAGGCACTATTCATGGGACCTCAACTCCACCAATCAACGCTACTGATGCGCCCTGAAAACCCAACGCCGTGTCACAACGCCACTCCCTGGACTTCAGCATGGCGAGTCAACTTAACCTGACTGTTGCGTCTGACAACCCTAAGCCGTGCCAGAAAGCCACTCCTGGGACTGCAACCATACGAAGCCTTGAAGCTATTGCAAACTTTCATGACGAATTTACGCGGCGCTAGGACGAGAATCACATGTTGGAAAAACGCTATCCAGCGGTGAATCGGATTCAAATTCGTGTACGACGAATGTGCGCGGCGCTTTGCAAAGAGAACCACATCTTGCACACGGACCACCTTACGTCCGCGAAACTGCTGCAACAAATTCAAGATAAGTGTGCGCGGCGCTGCTGCGAACACTCCATTTTGAAAACGACCCGCCGTCCATCCGTGAGCGGATCCGATCGTTTTCAAGGAGGAGGGAGGAGGGAGGAGGGAGGAGGGAGGAGGGAGGAGGGAGGAGGGAGGAGGGAGGAGGAGGGAGGAGGAGGGAGGAGGGAGGAGGAGGAGGGAGGAGGGAGGAGGGACAAGGGAAGAGGGAGGAGGGACAAGGGAAGAGGGACGATCCTCCCTTCCGTCCATTTTGAAAACGATCCGCCCGCCATCCATTTTGCAACTGTCAGGTGTAAGGATCATAAGCGGTGAGGGGGATCTCCGGAGAGACGCCTGCAGCCCGCCCTACCCACACGTCTGGGGGGTGCGACAGGGAGGAGCTACTCGTAGGGAAAAGGGGGTGGGGGGGAGGAGGGCGAGGAGGAGGAGGACGAAGAGGAGGACGAGGAGGAGGAAAAGGGGTGAAGGAAGAAGAGAATGACGAGAAGAGGAGGACGAGGAGGAGGAGGATGAGGAGGAAGGAGACAGGAGCAAAAATGAAGAGGAGGAGGAGCAGCAGCAGCAGCAGGGGAAGAGAGGAGGATCTGCTTTGCTGCGGACCGCTGCAGGACAGGCTGTCGAAGCAAGACCAGGAACATGTAACAGCGATAGGCACACCTGGCCCTCCAGCCAGGAGGCCGCAAGCGCGGCCAGCTTCGCCACAAAGACTTTTCCCGAAGCTCGGAAAACACGGACACGCCGTCGGACAAGATCATCAGAAATCCAGAATGTGGATCGTCGGACGTCATCGGACGTCATCGCGCCCGCGAGTACCGAACCAGTCGACACGGCCGGGCCGGGGACCTCAGAGAATGAGGTCGCTGTCAAAGAAGCAAGGCTACCAGCCTTGGGCGCCGGACCCGATGGACGATTCACATTGTGACGTCTCTTCTTGTTGCGCTCAGTCTTGTCTTCACTCCGACAAGGGTGGCATCCGCGGAAAGAGGTGGTCCGGAAACACATGAGCCCTCCGATCCGGACCCTTCCCGCAAGCTGCCCTCGCCGTCGAGCCCGACGCGAGGGCCGCGGTGGAGAAGCTGAAGACGGCGCATACTGGGCACGATCTTGGGCGTCGTGGCCGCGCGCGCATCGACACGGCAGAGTCTCGGGTTGAAGCGGGCAGCTCCCGGATTTTGCGCGCGCCCTGCGCTCACGCCTGTCGGGAGGGAAAAATGAAGGGGCCCTGGGACACACCAATAAATACACACACAAATAACAGGATCTCTCATGTTTTCCCATATGTTCTGGGTTGTTGCCTTCCCCCCCACTTCCCTTTTTTTCCCATGTCTTCCTGGGGATCGACGATGAATTGCGTCTGCGTGCTTATTCCCATCCTGAAAAAAAAGAATACCAACGACACGCCGCCGTTGGTGGCCCGTCCGCGTGTTGCTCCTTCGTGCTTGTCCGGAGACCTGGTGTGCCCTCTCAACAGTCACACGCCGATGGGCTCCACACGGCGGCGTGGCACTGTCGACGACACGCAAGAGTTATGTTGCTCCCATCGTACTTAAGGACCACACCCCAGAAATGACTTCGAGCACCCAGGAAAAGTGTCGAAAGAGTGTCGAAACAGTGTCGGACGAGTGTCTCCCAGGGCCCGACACGTGAAAACCTTCGAGTTTCGGTGTTTTTGTTGGTGCTCGGAATCCTTTCTGGTGGTCAAGGCTAAAGTAGGTTGGAACATCATAACGCAAGAGTGGCCCTGGTTCAGAGTGACCTCTGGTGCGCGGCATTTGGGGGGGGCCCCAGGGGGCCGCGCACAAGACGCCACTGCCGCCTCGCGTTCGGCGATCGGGGGACCCCATTGGGCACGCACCGAAGGTCACTCTGGCGAAAGGTCACTCTTACGTTCGAAAATCCACGGTTCGCTAGGGACTGGTTTCCTGACAAAACAGCCGAAGCCCTCCCGAAACCCTCCGACAAACCCTCCGGGAAGGGTTCCGCGAGGCTCTTCGGAGGGTTTCGGGAGGGTTTGGGGAGGCGCTTCCGCCGTTTTGGGGGGGAAGCCAGTCCCCAGCGAACCCTGGGCTCTCCAACTCTTAACGTCTGGTCGACGTTGATGCGTGTCTTGCTTCCCGAGCCTGGGCAGCGCCCAGGCGATGCGCGCAGGGGCTCGCGCGTGGGACACGCCCACGGCGGGGGCGAGAGAGGCACTCCTCCTCCCTCCGAGAAGCGAGCGGGCGCGGGAGAGAAGAGCGGGGGCCATGCACCGAAGCGCCGTGCGAAACAAGACAGGCCAGATAAAACAAGACGACGGACACAGACGTACAGACACACATACACACATACATGCATGCATGCATACATACATACGTACGTACATACATACATACATACAGACAGACAGACGTACGTACGTACATGCATGCATGCATGCATGCATGCATGCATACATACACACAGACATACATACATACGTACATACGTACATACGCACAGACATACATCCATACATGCATATATACATACATACATACATACAGCCGTATATACATACATACATACATACATACATAAATACATACATACATACATACATACATACGTGCGTACTTATATACGCACAAACATGACATGACATGACATGACATTACATTACATTACATTACATTACATTACATTACATAGCACTACATTACATTACATTACATTACATTACATTACATTACATTACACTACATTACATTACATTACATTACATCACATTACATTACATTACACTGCTTTACATTACATTGAATTATATTGCATTGCATGTTATCGCATTCCATAACATTTCATTACCTTGCGTTACATTACATCACATTACAAGCATAGATACAGGCAGGCAGGCAGGCAGGCAGGCATACATACATACGTACACACATGCATACATGCATACATACATACATACACTCATTCATTCATTCATTACATGCATTACATACATACATACATACATTCCATACATTACATACGTTACATACATTACATGCGTTACATACATATATGCATACATACATACATACATACATACATACATACATACGTGCATGCATACATACATATATACAAACATACATATAAACGTACGTCATACAAACGTACGTACATACATACATACATACATACATACATACATACATACATACACACACATACATACACACATACACACATACACATATATAATTATGTGTACATGTGCACGCACACTCGTTTTTAAGGGCGTGGGCGGGTCCAAAACACAGAACGAAGCATCGGGTCGAGGGCGCATCGAATCGGCATCCTGGTGATCCACGGTTTCCCCTGGGGCCGTAGGGAACCCGAGGAGGAGGAGGAGGAGGAGGAGGAGGAGGAGGAGGGGAAGGAGGAGAGGAGGAGGAGGAGGAGGAGGAGGAGGAGGAGGAGGAGGAGGAGGAGGAGGAGGGGGAGGGAGGAAGAGGGAGGAGGAGTAGGGGGAGGAGGAGGAGGAGGAGGAGGAGGAGGAGCAGGAGGAGGAGGCGGAGGACGGGTCGCCTAAGCCCTTCTGAGAAACCCTCTGGTCGAGCCACGAAACGCGCGCCGGCGGACCGACTCGAGAAACCGGACCCGCGCACGCACGCACAGTGTGACTCCGGCGGCGGAGTCGGGCGAGCGGCCAAGGAGGTGGAGGCGGCACGCGCGCGCCGGCCCCAGCTGAGCGGCAGCAGGGAGACGACGACGACGACGACGACGACGACGACGAAGACGACGACGACGACGACGACGACGACGGAGACGACGGACGGCTGCCAGGGGGGCGCCGTGAGGGTGGGGCGAAGGGAGGCCGACGTGGTCCCCGCGCACGCACGGACAGAAGCCTGGGCGGCCCCGCCCCTCCGGCCTCTTCGCGGCGCGGAGGATGTCCGTGCAGTTCGCCTCGGTCCAGACCTGCGAGACCTCGCGCAGCCGGCGCGGGTGGGCGGGAGCGCTGGGGGGAGAGAGACGCAGGGGAGGGGGGTCGGACCAGCTCACGGGCCGGGTGCTGCTGGAAGGACCCCTGGCCTAAGGTGCCCCCAGAATTCTCGGGGTGGCCCAGACGGCCTCCGGAGCACCCCTCACGAGGCCCAGAGGGCCCCAGGGCCCCGAAAATGGAGCGAAAAGCTGGGGGCACCGTGGGCCAGGGGCGCTTCTAGCAACACCCGAACGGGTGCGGAGAATGTCGGGCTCGAGTGCCGAAATCGGAGCTTCGTCGAGGATGAAGAGGAGGAGGAGGAGGAGGAGGAGGAGGAGGAGGAGGAGGAGGAGGAGGAGGAGGAGGAGGAGGGAGGAGGACGAGGGAGGAGGAGGGAGGAGGGAGGCATGAGGGAGGAGGAGGGAGGAGGGAGGAGGGAGGAGGGAGGCCCCCGGAAGCGAGGACCGCACGCCCCCGGGCGGGCGGCGGGCCATCGGGCCCCCTCGGCGACGCATGGGCGAGGAGTTCCCCCCCCGGAGCTCAGGTCGGGCATGTCCCCCCCTACGAGCAAAAACCCTAATAAGGACGCGCGGTAAGGACGCAAAACAAGACCCCTGGAAGCCGAAGTTGGGATTTATCGGGTGGCGGACGACGAAAGCCTCAAGGACGCAAGAGCAAGGAAGAGAAGAGCAAGGACGACGCAAGGGAGCCCTGAGCAAACTCGCGCGTCCTTATTAGGGTTTTTGACTGTACAGGGAGGCTTTGGGGGAGAAATCAAAAATGCACAAAAGATGCCAACACACAGCCAAATGATGCTCTCAAAACACCTTCCCGACGCTTCTCATTTTCCTTTTTCTTAAAAGCACGCAATTTAGGAACACTCCTCCTAAAAAGGGACAGGCCCGACGTAACCCTGAGCCCATCCCCCCCCCCTTAACGCTGCCCCTGAGCCGAGGGGGGGCCCGAGGGCAAGGGCAAGGGCGACGGGGCCAGGTATGGAGAACTCTGGGCGCCTCCTGGCGCCTCCAGGGGCCTCCGCCGGAGGCTCTTCTCGGACCCGCTCGGAGCCGCTGGGGGCCTCCGGCGACGCGTGGGCGCCTCTGGGATGGGCGATGGGCGGAGCAGGGCGGGGCAGAGCAGGGGCGAGGAAGCGGCGGCGGCGGGGGGGGGGCGGAGGGCAAATGGGGGGACGCTGCTGCCTGCCAGCCGCCGCTTCGCCCCGCATCGTCTCGCTCTCGCGTCGCCCGGTCGTCGTGCCCCGCTCGTGGGGGGGCGCCCGCGCGGGAGGAGGGGAGGAGGGGGACGCGGATCCTCTGCGACTTCTTGCCCTCCCCTCTTGTCCCCGCCGCTCTGGGCGAGGTGGCGCGGAGGCAACGCGGGGGGAGGATCACTGACCCAGCATCCATGCCTGCGAGCGGGCGAAGCGCCATCAGACAGCCCTGCAGGACTGAAGGATCTCTCGGGGGGGGGGGGGGGGGGGGGGGGGGGGCAAACGCCCTCCGCGGGGGGGAAAGCCCCGGGTCGTAGCCTGCACGTGGGAGATGGCCGCGAAGGCGCGCCCTGTCTGTCAGCCCCCTCTGCTCTCCAGAGCTGAGACATGGAGTCTCAGTGTTAAGTCGGGCCTGTCCTCCAACAAGGGGATTTGGGGCGACATTTTTTTTAATAGTCCAAACATACCCAAAACTACCACACCATGTCTTGACTCTTTTGCTGTGCTCCCCCTGTAAAGGGACAGGCCCGACTTAGTCCCAGTGGGCCACGGCCTGCGCGGGTCACTACTCGCAAAGTCACTACTCGCAAATGGCCTGCATCCGCCGCGAGGGATCTACGACACACTACACCGAAGCAGACATGTGTTTTTGTTCGGGTACTTCGCCTCCGGTTTCCTGTCCAAGGCGTTCCTTTGCATGCACTTCGCTTTCAGCGCCGCCTGTTCCCGGGGCTTTGCCCTCTCTTGGCCTTGACGTGAGGCCCGGCCTTCCTTTTTCCTTCCTCTGTTAATTAAAGCTGTGCGCGGCCCGCTTAGCTTCGACCGGAAGAGGCTCGCTCTCGACCCGCGGATGAAAAAGTTGTTTTTCGGGCGTTTGCGAGGTGGGCACTTTGCGAGCAGTGGAACGCGCTCGGAGACATGGAGTCCCGGTGGGCCACGGCCGGCAGGCGGGGAGCGGAGCGGAGCGGAGCGGAGCGGAGAGACGTCCCCCACGAGGAGGTGGCCCCCGAGGGCCTGGCGGAAGCCGAGGTGAAGCGGCTGCTCTTAGGTCGGGCGTGTCCCCCTACGGGGGGATTTCGGCCAGGCGTAAGAGTGACCCTGGGTAAGAGTGACCTTTGGTGCGCAGCTTTCGGGGGCGCGAGGGAGCCAAACCCGAGTGCGCGAGCCGCTTAAATCGCATCGCGCTCGGCGATCGGGGGGAGTCCGATGCGCCCGCACCAAGGGTCACTCCGGCGAAAGGTCACTCGAGGATTGTGGACGACAAATCAAAAGATAGCCCCAAAATGCTTCGAAACACTATATCCCCAGACAACTCTTTTTTTTGGGACTATTTTCGAATATCCCCCCTGCAGAGGGACAGGCCCGACTTAAAGCTATTTCCGACGTTCGGGGGCGGCCAAGAGGGGGGCGCCCAAGAGGGAGGGTCGAAAATCATGGCCAGCGGCACGTGCGCGGCCCTGGGGGGGGGGCCAGGGACGCAGTGAAATCCGCCGACCCCTTGTGGGTCTCCAGGCGTGTGAGACTGTTCCCCCCCCATAAGTCCCCCCCAGGGATCGGGGGCGGCCAAGAGGGGGGTGTCCAAAGAGGGGGGTGCAAATCATGGCTGGCGGCATGTGCGCGGCCCCAGGGGGGGGCAGGGAACGCATTGAAACAAGAAGTGGCGCCATGAGATCTGAGGAAATATCATGGCCCACGCCATGATATCCCCTCCCCCTAGTCATCACCCCCCTCTTTGTCCCCCCCAGGGACCCCAAACTTGGATTTTGACCCCGCCCCCCGCCCCGGGTGGCCCCGGGCCGAACTCACCCGACCGGCGGTCTGGGCTCCAGGCTCTCGCTCTTGAGCTGCACGACAGCACTTGGCGCCTCCCAGGAAGCCGCCAAGACGGTCCACGAGAACCCCAAGTCACCGAAAGATCGTTCCAAGACGCCCAAGAGAAGCTCACAGCGGCACAAGAGGCCGCCAAGACACTCCACGAAGCGTCCAAGAGGCCTCCCAAGAAGCCCCCAAGAAACCAAATCTTGAAATTCCCTTGGGAAAACGTGCATTTTCAGCATATCCAACTTGTGCGCCTTCACGGCGTTGAAAACCGTCCACGAGGCCCCCAGGAGGCCCCAAAGACAACCCAACAGAACTCCAACGTGGTCCAAGAGGCGCCCTAGACGGCCCAAGAGAGCTCTAAAACGGCCCCAAGAAGGGCCCAAGAGAGGGACCACGAACCGCGAATCCCAACGCCACGCCCAACGAAGCTTTCCGGAGGACCCAAGAGGCCCCAAGCGGCCCCAAGAGGCCCCCATGAGGCACCCAAAAGGCCCCAAGGAACCCCCAAGAGGCCTAACAGAAGCCCCACAACGGCCCCCAAGACCTTTCGAAACTGCCTCGAAGAGGCCCGCGAGAATCCTCGCCACGAGATCCCAACGGACATCCCAGAGCGTGCCACACACTACACTGGACTTGACGCCCCCCCAGGGACCCAAAACCAGGATTTTGACCCCCACCCCGGCCACGGATGGTCCGCCGGGGGCCGCTAGGGAACGGATCGGGACGAAGCGTGGGTCCCGGAAAATGCGATAACAGCAACGAGGCAACAAGAACGATGTCGAGCGCCGTGTCATGATTCGGACAAGCCTCGTGGAATGCAGTCCTGGAGGCGCAGTAGTTTATAGAGGGGTCGGCGGATGTGGCGTAAGCCTATAGAATAAGAAGAGGCGCCATGAGATCTGAGGAAATATCATGGCCCACGCCGTGATGTCCACCCCCTCCTGGTCATCGCCCCCCTCTTGGCCGCCACCGAGACGTGCTTCCTGAGCTTCCGCCGCTCCAGAACAGCAATTGTGTGGGGAGCCGCCTTCGGAAACGTCGGCGCGGGGTGGCCACATCCAAGCGCGCTCGCACTCGCCACCGCACCGCGCTCCACGATCGTGGGGGCCCCGGCCCGGCGGGCCCGCACCAAAGGTACGGGCCACCTCAATTGCGCGCAGCCGAAGGGAAGGCGGACGGCCGGGGAGGGTGCGGCCGGGCCG
>CAUYUJ010005837.1:32500-40000 GCA_963575745.1 Prorocentrum cordatum
GCCTCCGGGAAGGAGAAGTACTCGTCGTCCAGGAGCGCGAGGTGCACCTCCCGGGCAGCGGCCCGGAGAGCGAGGAGGAGGGGGGGAAACGACGGGGGAGGAGGAGGGAGGAAACGACGGAGGAGGAGGGAGGGAAACGACGGGGGGAGGAGGAGGGAGGGAAACGACGGGGGAGCAGGAGGAGGGCGGCGGAGGAGGGCGGGGGAGGAGGGCGGAGGAGGAAGGCGGGGGCGGAGGGCGGCGGAGGAAGGCGGAGGAGGAAGGCGGAGGAGGAATGCGGAGGAGGAATGCGGAGAAGGAGGAAGAAGAGGAAGGCGGAGGAGGCGGAGGAGGAAGAGGAGGAGGAGGAGGAGCAGGAGGAGGAGTGGGAGGAGGAGGACCAGAACACCGTCCTCCAGGAAACCCGGAAAAAAACCCAAAACGCCCAAGAACCTCAAACCTAGATCCTCGACGACAGCGGCCATTGAGGCGACGCCTACGCCGACGCCGACGCCGACGCCGCTGACGCCGAAAACACTGACGCTGACATCGTCGCCGACCCATTTCTGGGCATCCGGGAACCTCCGAAGACCTGGGAACGCCGGAAGCCCAAAACGGGCCAAAACAAATCGGTTCTCTTCGATCCCCGATCTACGAGCCTCCTCCGCCTCCTCCGTCCTCCTCCTCCTCCGCCGCCTTCTCCTCCTCCTCCTCCTCATCCTCCTCATCCTCTTTCCTCCTCCTCCTCCTCCTCCTCCTCCTCCTCCTCCCACTCCTCTTCCATATCCTCCTCCTCTTCATCCTCCTCCTTTTCCTCCTCCTCCCCATCGATTGCTGCTAGAATACATCGCCTGTATTGAATTTCTCTCAGCAGGAAGCAGCTGCTCTTGATTATGTTTTCCTGTCAAAGATGATGACGATGAGCAAATGGATCAGGGTCTGCGCAGAAGGTTGAGCTGTGTCCTACATTCTGGCTTGTTCAACGCCACGCCCTGTTCGAATATCCCGTCGACAGACAGGATTTAAGTGCCGTGTTCTGTACGAATTGCTGCACAGATTTGAACACACCGAGCCGCACTCGCAAAGGCCTGGATTTCTCGTGTCCATGCCGTGAGGGGGTTGGTAAAACGGTGGCGGACAATACCCACCACTTTGAGAACCACCGCCGCTCACAGAGTGCTGAGAAGAATGAATGTGCCATTGCTTCCTGCCCGCTGGGCAATTCCACGTCATGCTGCTGGCTTCGCGCCCCCATGTCCGGCCCGATGGGCCTGTCCTGTGCCGTGCTGTTGGCCTCGCGCCACTATATCTGGCCCGCCTGGCCAGTCTCCTACAGTCGGGGCCGATTGGAGAGGACGCGCGAGAGGACATGAGACCCTTCCGAGGGCCGCACTGCCATAGAAACGTAAGAAGGTATGGGTCACGAAGCTCAGGACACAAGGGTGCCCTCGATTTGGCAGGGTCGACCTACTAAAATCAGTCTCGACTGTTTTGGACGCCCGAAATGGGTACGGACAAATGGGTACAATGCCCAACAACAAATGTTGTCCCAAACCAACAGCGGCCGCCGTTGGGCAGGCGGCCTTCTGTCTCGCATGGACACAGGCCGCGGCGGTGTGGACAGCGAATCCTGTTCAAAATGAACAGGAACTGCTGTCGGGCATTGTACCCATTCTTTCCGTACCCATTCCCAGACATGCGACATCCTGATTTTTTCAAGACGGCGTCCCTGGAAGTCCAGACCCTTTCACCGGGGCCGGTGTTCCTGAGTCGTTTTTTGACGGTCCCAGGGGCCGGCGAGGGCCCCCAGGGGTCGAAAGTAGCGAAAAGCCGCCCGCCCTGATGTTTTTACGACGCGATCATGTCTGGGGTCCGGGCGTCCAGAACTGTGCCCATCACTGTCGGCTTCGCGCCGGCCCCCGGCAAAGGGACGGACCCCCTCGTCGGCTCCGCGGTCTCGGCGGCCAGGCCCTCCCGAGCCGGGGGGGGGGGCGCAGCCTGCACGGGTGCCTCCCGCGGGTTGCCCGCGGGGCCGCGGCCTGTCTCCCCCCGTTTACACAGTCACGCCACCTGCATCGCAGGTCGGGGTTGGGCTCCTTTTAGGGGGCCGCATGCGAACCCTACCCCCGCCCCCCACGATTTCGGAGGGGGAGGGTGGGGTTCACTCCGCTCGGGAGCTCCCGAGCGAAGTGAACCCCACCCTCCCCCTCAGAAATCCTGGGGCTCCTTGCGGGGACGGAGAGGATGGCTGGCGTCGGCGATCGGCACTGGCACTCCTGCCAACCGTGCAAGCGCAAACAGTGTTCGATGAACGTGGGCGGCAACAGCTGCACGTGCCATCGCGCGCGATTGGAAGTGGAGCGCTGCGTGGAGGCGCCTGCTTCCATGCTGGGGGGGATTGCAAAACGCGCGTGTCCCAGCTGGCAAAAGTCGCCTGCTGGCCCCCCCCCCTGCGTCGGCAGCGGCGGTGAGTCTGTCGAAGCCACTGTAGGTCCCCAGCCGCCCTCTGCATCCACGAACTGCTGCGCGCGCGGGCCGTGCGAGACGCATGCGCAACCAGGCTGCGCAGCGCAGGCGCGCCGACATGGAGTGGGCGACCGAGCAGACGAAGACGATGGACGCGCGAGAAAGTGCGCAGGTCCGCCCGTTCAACGAGGAGGAGGAGGAGGAGGAGGAGGAGGAGGAGGAGGAGGAGGAGGAGGAGGAGGAGGACGAGGAGGACGAGGAGGAGGAGGAGGAGGAGGAGGAGGAGGAGGAGGAGGAGGAAAGAGGAGGAGGAGGAGGAGGAGGAGGAGGAGGAAAGAGGAGGAGGAAAGAGGAGGAGGAGGACGAGGAGGTGGAGGCCACGCGGTCCTCGGCCCTCTGGGTCGGCGTGTTCGCCCCGGCGTGGCGCGCGAAGTATCTGCCGGTAGCTGTTGGCCATGATGCGCTGCGTGCGCGCGTGCTGGGCATCAGTGAGAGTACAGTCGGGGCGTTGACCGTCCCACAAGCACGAGAAACATCGGGGCACCCTCCCCGAACCGACCTCGATCCTGTACCTCGGCTCGTCACTGTGAGGCACCACCAGCGAACGAATCGACGGTTCCGCTTGCGGACGACGGGGATGGCCTGCTGCTGGCAATCGCGGGTCCACACTTCCTGCTCCCTTCTCTCTAGACGAGCGCGCTCCGCTACTCGCAAAGTAGCTGCTCGCAAATAGCCTGGATCCGCCACAGGTGATCTACAGTCGGGGCGTTTGACCTCAGGAACCCTGAATAAGGAACGAGGCCCCTTTTTCCATAAGTTAAACTTCGATTTCCCCATCGAAAACATAAGGAGAACCTGAGGCAAGCTGCGAAACAATTCAGGAACACGGAGCCCCTCCCCAACGAAAAGGGCTCCTTCTTCAGGGCCCCGACTGTAGGCCATGTTCCAGATTTGACAAAACTGTCCGGAGAAAAATCGTGCGCCTGTGAAGTGCAGGAGCTGCTGCTCGGGGGCTGTGCTCGGCGGAGGCGAAGATGCGCCGTCGCAAATGCTGACCAGAAGAGCGAATCGACATGTCGCTATGAGCGAGTTCTGGCCCTATGGAGCCACCCTCGTCTAACTGGGTGCCGAGGTGGGGATGCTGCCGAAACGCTGTCAGAATAAATTCTCCCAACGTGTCCGATCGCGTGGCGAATCTTCGAGGGCCCTGCGTGGGCAGAGGCGGGCGGCCACAGCGCGGCATCAGAATCGCTGTCGCCGACGGCGGCCTGCTCGGCAGCGCGGCGAGCGGCTTCTGCGCCCCCTGCGCGGCGACCTCCGCGGCGCCGAGGTCCCCATCGCCGTCGCGGCTGGCGCGCCGCAGCTCGGCGCCCGCCCGCCCGTCGGCGCGAAGTCGAGGGGGGGGGCTGGGCGAGCAGGGCGCCCGCGGAAGGCCTGCACGCGGCGGGCGCGGCCTGCCCTCCGCTGCTCCTGCGAGACCTCGGACTTCCTGAGCTCGGGCATCGCCGTCGTAGCCGCTTCCGCTGCGGCCTGCGCGATCTTCTCATGCTCCGCGGTCTTGGCTTCCGTCGCGTTGGTGGTCTCCGTCTGGGGCGCGTCGACTTTGGTCTGGAACTGCTGCGTGCCGTCGGGGAGCTGGGAGTTTGACCTCTGCAGTGCTGCCAAACTGGCTGGCATGGAGGTCTCGCTGGCCTCTCTAGATGCGGCTTCGGGTGCCCCATCCAGGTGGTATGACCTGCGCATGGGGCAAGGTAGGCGGCCTCGTAGAGAATGCCTGGGTTGCTGTCGCATTTAACGGGGCCTGGGGCGGAGTGACCTGCGCGAAAGGCGAAGCCGCGCGCGCATGTGACTCCCCCCTCTGCGACGCTGCCAAAAACGGAGCGAGCGGTGAAGGCGTGGCGACACGTAGACCAGGTCGAAAGCTGGATGGAGCAGCTTCCTGTCCAAGCATGGAGGCATGGCCATCATCATCATCTTGCTGGGCCTGGCTGCAGAGGATGATGAGCATAGTCATCGTCATCTCGCTGGAAGCATGGAGGCATGGGCCTGGCTGCAGAGGATTCTAGTCCTCGGGTTCCTCAAAGTGTTCCACTTGCTGCTCCGCCTGAAATAGTTCATCATGAAGTTCCGCGCATTGAATGTCATCGTCTTCTGGACATGCTGCCGAGCTCGTGCATCCATGAGCCTCCTGCCGCAGCGCGTCACGAAAAGCTTCTGCTCAGCCACCCTGGCCTGCGAAGAGCGAGAGTGCATCATCTGGTACCGGACAACGTTGCACTTGTCATGAAGGTTGTCAATCTGGGCGCTGTCCAATCCCAGTTCCACTGCGCAGTGGATCTGCCTCTCCAGCGACTCCATGGTAGCGCTGAGGGCCTTGCGATAGTCCCCGAGTAGCTTGGGGTCCGACGGCGGCGGCTTCCATCGACGGTGGCCCATGGCATACTCGGGCGTCGCTGGCATGATGGGAACTAGGTCGGGGCCGGCTTCTGCTGTCTGCGTCCCAGACTTGGGCTCGGAGCGCCCCGGCACCTGTGCTGAGGCCGCTGTGGATCGCGACGCCGCTGGGCGTGACAGTGACCGATCGCGACGCCGACGTCCTCCTGGTGCTAAGGGTCCTGAGTGGCGCTGAACACATGTTGGCGCCGTCCAAGAATTGTGATGAACGCACGCTGGGCACTCCCATAGCTCGGTATATGGCTCGTGATGCCACGGCGGAAGCTGATCCCGTCTGTCCTGGCGGCCACCACGTCCTTGCTGCTGACGAGGCGGCATCTGTCTGCTGTGATGGGCCTGCAGCAAATCTGCGGCAGCTGCGACCTGCACCACCAGCCTCGCCTGCTTGCGCTGCTTGCGCTGTCGGCGATGCCAGGCCGGGTCCTCGCGTCGCGCCGTGGCGGGGGGCGGCACGGCACGGCTGGCCCTGGCGCGCGGCGGGCAAGCGCGTGTGGCAGCAGTCCCGCGAGAGAGGTTCGCCGTACCTGGCACGGCGCCCCAAACTTCTCGATTCGGGACGGCGGCCGAGGAGGGGAGGAGGAGAGGAGGAGGGAGGAGGAGGAGGAGGGGAGGAGGAGGGAGGAGGAGGAGGGAGGGGGGGGGAGGAGGGAGGAGGGAGGAGGGAGGAGGGAGGAGGAGGGGAGGAGGGGAGGAGGGGAGAGGGGGAGGCAGGTGGGGAAGGCAGGGAGGGAGGGGGAGGGAGGGAGGGAGGGGAGGGAGGAGGGAGGGGAGGGAGGGAGGGAGGGAGGAGGGAGGGAGGGAGGGAGGGAGGGAGGGAGGGAGGGGGGAGAGGGGGGAGGGGAGGGAGGAGGGAGGAGGAGGGGAGGAAGGAGGAGGAGGAGGATGAGGAGCTCGATTTGCCGCGACGGCCCCGAGGCCCCCGCCCGCGCGAAGCCGCGCGAGGCCCGCGGAGGGGGGGGAGGGGCCCGCGGCCTCGGGCCCGCCTGCCTCTCGACTGCTCGCTCGGTCGAGCCCCCCCCCCTCTTACTGCCATCCCTTCTCATCGTCCTCCTCGTCCTCTCATCCGTCCTCCTCGTCCGTTTTTCCGTCCTCCTGGCCCCCCCCCGCTCCGTCCTCCCCCCGCCGTTCCTCCTCCTCCTGCTCTTTTTCTTATTGGTATTTTTCTTATTCTTCTTATTATCATTATTCTTAGTCTTATTTCTTTTTCTTATTATTATTAATACCATTAGTATTATTATTAGTATTATAATTATTATTATGATTATTATTATTATTATTATTAGTATTCGTATTAGTATTAGTATTATTAGTAGTATTAATATTACTATTATTATTATTATTATTCGTATTATTAATATTACTATTCTTATTGATAATATTATTATTATTATTGTTGTTATTATTATTATTATTAGTAGTAGTAGTAGTAGTATTAGTATTAGTATTAGTATTAGTATTAGTATTAGTATTAGTATTCGTAGTAGTATTAATATTGGTATTAGTATTAGTATTAGTATTAGTATTAGTATTATTATTATTCCTCCTCCTCCTCCTTCAATTCCTCCTCCTCCTTCTCGTCCTCCTCCTCCTTCTCATCCCCGTCTCTCCTCTCCTCCTCCTCCTTCCTCCTCCTTCCTCCTCCTCCCCTCCCCCCCCTCCTCCTCCTCCCCCTCCTCCCCCTCTCCACTCCCCCTCCCCCTTCCCCCTCCTCCTCCTCCTCCTCCTCCTCCTCCTCCTCCTCCTCCTCCTCCTCCTCCTCCTCCTCCGTCCCTTCTCCTCCGTCCCTTCTCCTCGCAGATAAACCTTCCCTGTCGCACCCCCAGGCGCGCCGGCAGGGCGGGCCAGGCGTTTCGCCCGAGTCTTTGCCAACGAAGATCCTGAAACTTGACATTTGCACCGGCTACAAGGATGATGATGATGATGATGAGGAGGAGGAGGGGGAGGAGGAGGAGGAGGAGGAGGAGGAGGAGGAGGGAGGAGGGAGGAGGGAGGATGGAGGGCGGGCCGTTTTCAACATGTGGATCTCGCAATCGTGCCGCGCACATTCGTCTTAAACGTTTGCAGTAGGTTCAAGGATGGAGGGCTGCTGGTTTTCAAGCTGTGGCTCTCGCCTTAGCGCCGCGCACATTCGTCTCAAGCGTGTGCAACAAACTGAAAGACGGACCGCGGCTCATGTTTCAAATGTGGCTCTCGCCTTAGCGCCGCGCGCATTCGTCTTACACGCTTTCAGCAGTTTCACGGGCTCGCATTGTTGAGGTCCCACGAACGGTGTTCTGGCGCGAATTAGCATCGCCAGGACGCAACCGTAAAGTGGACTCGCGATTTTGAAATCCTACAAGCCTCGTCAACAATAAAGTTACACGCCATTTGAAATCGCGGCATTCGATAATTCGGACACTTGTCAGCAAACGCGTTCCTCAATGCTGTGAGGCTGTTGCCGGCTTTTTGACACCACTGCGTCTGGGTCGAATATCTCGTGCCCGCATTGAAGTAGCGCCGACCACACCGGCATCAAAAACAGGAGACGCCAGTTTTTGCTTGACGAGCCCCGCTCCCTTGCAGGCGCCCAACCCGCTTCCACAAAACAGAGTTCACTGCGTT
>CAUYUJ010005837.1:45000-58153 GCA_963575745.1 Prorocentrum cordatum
CGGTCCTCGCCCGGCAAAGCAGGGCCAGGGGCTTAAGGGCCAGGGGCGAGAGCCGGGATTCGGGCTCGCGCCCCCTCGGCGACGCGCAAGAGTGGGAGGGTGCGCCGCTGGATCTCCCCGAGGGGGAAGGGGGGTCGGGACCCCCGCCCCCCTCCCCCCCCCCGCAAGGGGGGCAGGGGGGGGGGGTCCGAACCCCCCCTCCTGGAGTGTAGTCAGGGAGATCCAGGGGGGAGGAGGGGGGGGAGGAGGGGGGGGGAGGGGGGAGGAGGGGGAGGAGGGGGGAGGAGGGGGGAGGAGGAGGAGAGTGACCCTTCTCGTGGCGGATGGGGGGGGGCGCAGGGTGGCCGAGTCCAAGCGCGCAGGCGGCCACGATCGCATCGCGCTCGGCCATCGGGGGGCCACGGGAGGAGGAGGAGGAGGAGGAGGAGGAGGAGGAGGAGGAGGAGGAGGAGGAGGAGGAGGGGGAGGAGAGGAAAGAGGATGAGGAAAAGGAGGTGGAGGAGAAGGCGGTGGAGGCGGAGGAGGAGGAGGACCCGCACCAGAGAAAGGTCAGGTAGGGCATGTCCCCCCTGCAGGCGGATTTTTGGCGAAAGACAAAACACACCCAGAAAATATTCAAACATGGCCCAGAAAGAATCGGAACATCGTCTCCTGACTTCTTTTTTATATATAAAAAAACTATTTTGGAGTATTCCTCCTGTACAGGGACGTGCCCGACTTCAACCAAAGGTCACTCCGGCGAAGGGTCACTCGTACAGTCATCGGCCTGACCTAAGGAACGATGAACAAGGAACGAAGTTCCCTTTTTCCAAGGAACAACGCATAAGGAGCGATCAATCATAGACAACGCATGCTCCAGATCCTTCAATAAGCACCCCCACCGTGCCAACCTGTCCGACGCCCCTTGCTCGCCCTCCCACGCGCCCCAAACCCACCCCCTCTCGCTCCCCAACCTTCCCACGCCCCCCGAAGGACAGCGGCTTCCCACCCCCCCACGCGATCCCCCCCCCACGCTTGTTGAGAGACCTGGAGCAAGGAACGAGAATAGCGCCGATCCGAGAAATCCGCGCGGACCTCAGAGTTTTTGTTTACGTCACTTTTTGTTCCCCTACCCGCCCCCCCACGCTTGTTGAGAGACCTGGAGCAAGGAACGAGAAATCGCGCACGCAGGCCCGGGGAGCGACCGAGCCCCTCTTGAGAAGCAGGTGCCCCCTGTTCAGGCCGCTCGCCGCACGCGCACAGTCGCGCAAACCCGCCCCGGCCCCTCGGCCCGCCAGGGGGCCGCCCCAGCGGGCTCAGGTCGGGCGTGGCCCCCTACGGGCGGATTTTTCGGGGTTGCGGGGTTGGACAGACCCCCCTTTAGTAAAACCCGTGTCTGCCCACTCCGTGAACTGGTTCCTGTTGTCGGAGCGCGGGCCGTGCTCGCGGAGGAACGCGAATCCTTCGCTAACGCTCGCCCCGCTCCAATAGCTGCTCCCGCTCGTTCTGCGGCGCCAACGTAATGCGCCTGATTTATCGGGGATGGACAGACCCCCCTTTCGTAAAACGTGGTTTAGTGAAAACGACCCGAGGCCCAAACCTGGCGGGCGCAGGCCTGGAAAGTGACGGCCACGGCGCCCTCTCGAGAACCGAAAACGGACAGTTCACGAATCGACGTGTCACTGTTGGGGGTTCTGTCCACCTCCGAACTTTGGACGACAAAAACAAAATACCCCCCCCCCCCCCCAAAAAAACAATGAATAGTCAAACATTGAAGAAAAAAAGTCGTCCCCATTCAAACATTGAATATTCAAACAAACATTGAATATTCAAACATTGAATATTCAAACATTCAAACAATGAATATTCAAACATTGAATATTCAAAAAAGAAGGAGAAAAAACAATGAATATTCAAACATTGAATATTCAAACATTGAAGAAAACAGTGAATATTCAAACATGGAAGAACAATGAATATTCAAACATTCAGAATATTCAAACAAACATTGAACAATTGTTTTTTTTGTTTTTACCATTTTTGAAGATTCCTTCTGTAGGGGGACGCGCCCGACTTGACCCTGGGCCGCGGGGGGGTGGCGGGGGCCGGCCGCCGGGGTCGGCGGGCCTCCTGCGCGGCCCGATACCCGGAGCGGCATCCGAAAAGCGGCTCGGAGTCGGGATCGGAACCTCGAAGGTCGAAGCGGAATCGGAAGTCGGAATTCGGAGGTCGGAAGTCGAAAGTAGTCGAGGCCGAGGTCGAACCGAACGTCGGACCACCCCAGCCCAACCCGAAGACCCGAATTTCGGGTTGTCGGGGGGGGTCCACAGGTGTTTTCTCGACGTTCCCCGACCACCCCCCCCACTGGAAATCGAGGGTAAGTCTGAGCCCTCGGGTTGGGTTGGGGTGGTTTGGTGGGTGGTGAGAGTCGGGATCGGAACCTCGAAGGTCGAAGCGGAAGCGTAATCGGAAGTCGGAATCGGAAGTCGAAAGTAGTCGAAGTCGAGGTCGAGGTCGAACCAAAAAGCGGAGCGGAGGAGCCGCAAGGAGAGCCCCGCAGAGGCGCCTCCGGCGAAGGGGGCCCCCTCCCTTGCGTGCAGTCGGGCCCCCGCCCCGGCCCTCCGCCTGCCAGGGGGGGGGGGCCGCCCCCCTCCCCCCCGGGGCCGCGGGGGGGGGCGGGCCCCCTTCGCCGCCGGGGTGGGCGGGCCCCCTTCGCGCGCGCGCGCCGCGACGGCGCAGCACGCGCCCCAAGACGCGCCCTCTGCTCGCCCGCGGGCTCGCGCCAGGAGGGCCAGGGAGCGAATCGACGAGTCGGAGCGGCGATCGAGAGGAGTCGTGTCGGCGGAAAGCGGCGGCCGAGTTCCGGGAAAGTCGGATCGGCAGGAATCGGCAGGCTGGGAGGCCTCCATTGAGAAATCGAATCCCGCATCGGAATCCCAAGTCGAATCGAATCGGAATCGGAAGCCATGGAAATCGAATCGAACCGGGGGGATCGAAACGAGCCCTGTCACGCTGGTCCCCAGGCTAGATCGGCGCAGCGGAATCTTCGCCGACGCCGACAGAACACACTGTTGCAGCGGGCAGCGCGGCGGGTAGCAGACGAGAGAGGCACGAACGAACGGGCAATCAGAACGCACGCTCCCTGCGCTCCTTGCCAGCATTATTTCTTTGTGTGTTGCTCTCTCTCTCTCTCTCTTTTTTTGTTTTCCTCTCTCTCTCTCTTGTTTTTGTCGTTATCAATTATTTCTTTATTTGTTTGTTTCTCTCTCTCTCTCTCTCTCGCTCTCTCTCTCTCTATATATATATATAAAGAAAGAGTGAAAGAGAGAGAAAGAAAATCCCCCCATCACAAGCACCTGGACAAGCGAAGCCGTTTAGTCAACGCACCCAAGGAGGGAACCGAACAGGGCAGGGCTGTTCGGTGCACGCCCAAGGCCGTGCAGCCAACGCCAGTTATCTGTCGGGGTCGGGGCGGTCGTCCCCCCCCCCCCTCGGCTCGAGCTACCCCCCCCCCCTTAGGGGGCCACGTGCGAGCCCTGCCCCTGCCCCCCACGACTTCTGAGGGGGAGGGTCGGGTTCACTCCTCGCTCGGGAGCTCCCGAAGGAAGCGAGGCCCCCCCTCCCCCCCCTCAGAAAAATCGTGGGGGGGCAGGGGCAGGGCTCGCACGTGGCCCCCACCCCCGGCGTGCGGAGCCGGCGGGGCGGCGGCGAGGGCCTTGCTGCAGTCCCGGCCGCTGCCGCACTCGGCGTCGTAGTCGAAGCAGAACCTGCGCGGCGCCCGCGGGGGTGCGGAGGCCGCCCGTGGCGGAGGAGCAGCGGGAGGTCGGCAGCGGGAGGCGGCAGCGGGAGCGGAAGCGGCAGGACTCCTCCTCCTCCCTCCTCCTTCACCGTCCTCCTCCCTCCTCCTCCGTCCTCCTCCCTCCTCCCTCCTCCTCCTCCTCCTCCTCCTCCTCCTCCTCCTCCTCCTCCTCCTCCTCCTCACTCCCTCTCCTCCTCCTCCTCCTCCTCCTCCCTACCTCCTTCTCCGCTCCTCCTCCTCCTCCTCCTCCTCCTCCTCCTCCTCCTCCTCCTCCTCCTCCTCCTCCCTACCTCCTTCTCCGCCTCCTCCTCCTCCGAGGGGGGAGGGGACCAGACAGGCGCGTTCCACCACTCGCCACTCGCAGAGGGGCTGCTCGCCAGCGGCCTGGATCCGCTGCTTCGGGGCGAAAAAGCTCCACTGCATCGACCAGTATTTGCTTTTCTTTGGGTGCTTGCGAGTAGGCGCTCTGCGAGTAGTGGAAGGCGTTCGGTGAGAGACGGGAGCACGGCGCGCTTTTCCCTAATGGCGCTTCGCCATACGGTTCGAATCGGAGCAAGCAGAAATACCCCAGGAAAAAATCCGACAAGGGTCGGGTGCTGCCAGAAGTGCCCCCTACCCAAGGCGCCCCCAGGATTTCCAAGGATGCCCCCGTGGCCTCCAGAGCACCCCTCACGAGGCCCAGAAGGCCCCCAGGGGCTCCAACGTCGAGCGACAAGCTGGGGGCACCCTGGGCCAAGGGCACCCCCTCGCACCCCCCCGAGAAGGGGGGACGGGGAACCCGCGCCCGCCCTTTACCTTCATCATTGTCGCCTGAGACTTCCTCACACGTGATTGAGATCCGTGCCCTCGCCTCTACAGTGGAGGCCAGTCCACAAGAAACCTTCCACCAGAAACCCAACCCTGAGACCCCAGGACGCCCTCTGACTGTTGGTGTGGGAGCGTCACACTTTCCACAGCAAAGTATCGCAACCCACGAAACCCAGGGCACCCTGGAGGCAAGCAAGGTGTTTCTTGGCATGGGTCTCCACTGTATGTGAGCGTTTTCTTCTTCGGCGCTTCGGCCTGGGGCGGAAGGCAAGGGGAGAGGGGAGGTCTTGCTCCGGACCTCTGCTCAGCGCGACTGCTTGCAGCAGTGCGTCCTGTGGGGGAGACTCCGCCTGCTCGAACCATGCGCCAAAAATATCAAGATCTGCTCCACGAGGGGGGGGAGGGGGTGCGAGGGCCCGCGCCGATCAGCAAAACAATGAATGATAAGAAAACGATCACAAGACCCATGCTCTCGCCTCTATGCCAGCTGCATGTTTGGTCCAGACGGCGAGGATCGATCCCTGGTAACAAATACACTGAGATGGGCATGGCCGTGCTCTCCGTGTTCTTCCACTACGGTGCCCACACAAGTGCACCAAAGAGACACCCCAACCAGTGGATGTTTTGGAGTTTTTCGCATGCACTCCACGCCAGCCCCTCCATATTGCTTCCTTTACTTGTAATTGCTGTTTTCTCTCTCTCTCTCTCTCTCTCTCTCTCTCTATCAGTATTTACAACTATCTATCCATTGTTATGTTGTACAAGCTGCTCATACACATAAATGGTATGTCAACTTGATATGCCCCCACACCTTGTCACGCCCATATGGTCTCAGGCCTACTCTCACCAATGTATATATATATATATATGTATGCATTTAGATGCACATACATATATATATATATATATATATGTAGAATCATATACGTGCATATACTAAAACCATTGCGCGCGCTTCGCGCGCGCTCAAGTTCTAGCTAGGCTTGATGGGCTAACTCATGGGTGTCGAGGAAGAGGATAGGGAGTAGGAGTCCCAACTTACAAAGAAAGGGAATCTCTGGAACATTGTTTTTCAATATCCTCGGCGCTGTTCGGCGCTGCTTTGGGGGCCTCGCGGGTTTCTAGCCGGGCTCCTCAGGGGTCTGGGGCCTTCTGGACCCCCTCTGGGTCCTGGAGGCCTCTCGGAGGCTTCATGGGGCGTCCTGCTCCCGCTCGTGGGCCCATCTTGGGCCTGTCCTGGAGTGCTCTAGCGTTGGAAGCTCGACAACACGAGAAAACCGAGAAGCTCGAACAAAACATGAAAACCAACGGTTTGGGTGTATTCGGGGCGGCGGCCTTTCCCCGACTTCGAGCGAATGAAGATGGCTAGGATATGCTAGGATGTCGGATGGACAAGCAAACGTCGAGGAAGAGGATAGGGAGTAGGAATCCCAGCTTGGAAAAAAGGAATCTCTGCAATTCCCTTTTTTCTTCAGGTTCCTCGGTCTTTGAGCGTCGGAAGCGGGAAAACGTGAGAAGGCGAAAAACGTAGGAAAAACAGTGGAAATCAACGATGTAAACTTCTTCGGGCTCTCTCGGGACGGCTCTCGAAGCTCTCTTGGGCTGTTTGGGGGGCCTCGTCGGGGCTTCTATGGGGCCTCTCAAGGGTCTCGGGTGTGTTGGGGGCCTCTGGGGGGTCCTGGAAGCCTCTCGTGGAGGCGTCCTGCTCCCGCTCTTGGGCCCATCTTGGGCCCGTTCTGGGGTGGTCTGGGGCCGTCCTGGGCGCCTCTTCGGCAGTCTTGGGGCCTTCTTCGCCCGTCTTGGGGCCGTTCTAGGGACCAGTTGGGCGGTCTTGGGGCGGTCTTGGGGGCCTCTTCGGCCGTCTTGGAGCGTTGGAAGCGGGAAAACGTGAGAAAGCCAAGAACCTAGAAAAAACAATGACAATTAACGATTTTAGATTCTTCGGGTGTTCTCGGGAAGCCTCTCGGAGCTCTCTTGAGGTCTCTGGGAGGCTTTCTGGGAGCCTGGAGAGCCGTCCGAAGGCTATCTTGGGTTGCTCGGGGGCGTATTGGACCGTTCTTTTGCGTTCTGGGAGCTTCTTGGGGTCCTCTTGGGCTGTCCCTGGGCGGTTGGGGGGCTCCCCTGGAGACCGGGAGGCGCGGTACCGGCAGCGTTCCGCAGATGTTCCAGGGAGGTGTGGGACCCCCGAGGGGGGGGCGTTCTTTTACGTTATGGGGGCTTCTTGGGGTCGTCTTGGGCTGTCCTTAGGCGTTTTGAGGGCTCCCCGGGAGGCTGGAAGCCGCGGTACGGGGAGCGTTTCGCAGATGTCACGGGGAGGTGTGGGACCCCAGGGGAGGGGGGCGTATTTGTTTATACGTGATATATGTTTGGAAATGCATGTATAAATATGTATGTGTGTATGTGTGTGTGTGTTCAGTGTTAGTGTGTGGGCCTCCCTCTCTCTGTTATTTGTTTTCCCTCGTTTTTTTGTTGTTGTTTCTCTCTCTCTCTCTCTCATTATCTCCATGTACCTCTCTCTTCTTCCCTCTCTACACCCAATTTCACCCTATGCTCTCTGACATGTACTCACCACATGTACGTACTGCATCCACCATTCACTATCATATTTAACAGTGGTCACACATTATTGGTTGCTTTCGCTCTCGCTCTCTTTCTCACTTTCTCTCCCTCTCCCTCTCTCTCTTTCTCTCGCTCTCCCCAATCCCTCTGGTCAACTCTGTTCGCAACTCTCTGGCCCAGGACTGCTCGGCGATCCGAGACCCGAGCGCTTGGCCACAACCGAGATCTCCAGAACCCCAAAACCTTACGTTGCCAAGAGCAGAAGAGGACAAAACGATATGATACCGGAAACAGAAAGCGATCATAATCTCTTTAGGGCTATGGGGCTCAAAGGCAATAGGGCCATAGGGCTGTAGGGCTATCGGGCTATAGGGCTGCAGGGCTATAGGACTGTCGGACTATAGGTCTCTAGGACTATAGGGCTATAGGGCTGTGAGGCCATAGGGCTATAAGTCTATAGGGCCATAGGGCTATAGGGCTATCAGGCTATAAGGCTAGGGCTATAGGGCTATAGGGCTATAGGGCTATAGGGCTATAGGGCTATAGGGATATTGGGGCTGTAGGGCTATAGGGCTGTAAGGCTATAGGGCTATAAGGCTATAAGGCTAGAAAGCTACAGGGCTATAGGGCTATAGGGCTATAGGGCTACCGGGCACCCGGGCACCCCCGGACACCTCCAGGCACCCGGGGCACCCGGGGCACCCGGGCACCCAGGCCGGCCACCGAAATCGGCGACAAACCTCACCTAACCATATGAATCCGCTAGGACACCTACGGAGGCAAGCCAAGCCCTGATTGGGGAATGGGCATAAAACTTTTGGCGCTCCGCGCAGATTTCTTGGAACTGCGCTGGACCCCCCTCCCTGGCGCGCCGAGCGCGCCAAGGGCCGCGCTGGAGGCGCCGCCAGGGGCCCAGCGCGGATCCAAGAAATCCGAGCGGAGTGCCGAAAGCTTGTCTGTGAAGAAAGAACTGCCAGAAACCCACGAAGCCTTACACTGCCAGGGGCACCTGCATCGGGATAACCGGGAACCCAGGTGAACCCAACTGCCCCCCGAGCCGGAAACCCAGCCAACAATACACTGCCGGGGTATCCTGGAACCAGGAACCTGGGAACCCCGACCTTACTAGAAGTCAAAAAATCCCCCCCATAAGAACCACCCCGACACGCGAAATCGTTGTGTAAACGTGCCCAAAGAGAAGGAATCGAACAGGGCAGGACTGTTAAAAAGACGCCCAATGCCGTTTAGTAGACGCTAATTGTCCAGTTCGGGTGGTTTTTCCTCCCTTGACTTACACTGCTGGGAAGCCTGGAACAAGGAACAAAAAAATGCCGGAACGCAGCCGCAAACCGAGATCGGCCCAGAACCTGGAACCGGGAACCCGGGAACCCAGAACCGGGAACGAACCCAGCCGCCTGCCAAAATCCGCCGACCCTGTCGACGTGTGCGAGGGGCTTGGCTGTTCGAGTCGTCGTCTCCGTCGGTCGTCGCCTCCGTCGTCCCCTTTCCCTGCAGCTTCCTTCTCAAGCTCGTGAGCGAGAGAAAAATCGAGCAGTGTCGTAATCGAGTCGAAGGGAAGCCCCTTCCCTTCGATCCCTTCCCCAGGGGGGGGGGTCCCGGGGGGGGTCCCGGGGGGGTGGGGGGGGGGGGTGGGGGGCAGATTCGTTTTTCCTCGGGCGGCCTAGAAACCTCGAAAACACTCCAAATGAGGTCCGAATGCCCAAGATGGCCCCCGAGACGGCCCAAGAGGGCCCCGAGTCGCCCAAAGATCGGCCGAAAACGCCCAAGATAGCCCCAAGACCGTCCAAGAAGCCTCCAAGACGTCCCAGGCCCCCTCCAAGAGACCCCCAGGAAGCCCCAAGAGGCCCCCACGAGGCTTCCAAGCGGCCCCTAAGAGCTTCCCAAGAGGCCCACAAACTACCCCCACGAGGCCCCCAAGAGCGCTCGTCGTCGTCGTCGTCGTCGTCGTCGTCGTCGTCGTCGTCGTCGTCGTCGTCGTCGTCGTCGTCGTCGCCATTCAGGGTCGGCGGCACCGGCCGTAAGGCCTTCGCAATCGGCCCAGGACTTTGGCCAAATCTTTCAAAGTCCGCGAGGACCCCAGCGCAAGCACTGATTGGGTAATGAGAGCAAGCCCGGCCGCACGTCTGGCTCTCCCAAACTCCGCTCCCGCGTATGCTTCCGACGCGATGCCCAGTCTACCGCCAGCCTTTTCCACTCGCCGGCCCGCCGCTGAGGTGCTGCGTAAGGCTCTGGCCCGCCGCTTTAGGTTAATTCGTCTTTGCGCGCCCCGCTCTGACTGGACTCGCCGCTGGCGCGCTCGCCTGCGGCCGCTGACTAAAAAGAACGCTTCTGAAGCGAACACCCTGCGACAATTCCCTAAGAATACCCAGACATCGTGACATGCACGTTTTCACTCGCCGACCTCCTGCTCCCCCACTCGCCTCCCCACCTCTGCTGCTGTGGCACGCAGAGCCGATTGCACAGGACACGCGGCAGGACACGCGGCTCCTCCGATGGTAGGCGTCGCCTCCACAACCACAAGACACAAGGGTTCCTCCTCCTCCTCCTCCTCCTCCTCCTCCTCCTCCTCCTCCTCCTCCTCCTCCTCCTCCTCCTCCCCTGCAGAGGCCGCGACCGCGATCACCCGCGGCGGACCCGCAGCTCTGCAAAGGGGGGGGGCGCACGTCGGACGGGACGCGACGGGCCTTCGGCGGGCCGCGCCGCGCACCGCGTGAAGAGAGTCCTGCCCCCTGCGGGGGCGATCGCGCGACCCGTCGCCCTGGCAGGGGGCCAGAGCTGGCCACCGCTCGGACGTCCATTCCCTGTGTTTTTGTCCGGTTCCGTGCGCGGCTTCTTCGCCAAGGGATCGAGGATGCTCCTCCGTGGTCCTCGCGGAAGGGAAGAAATGCACACGCCCGAGCGATGCCAAGAGAGAGAGCGAGGGGCGCGGACGCGGACGTCGCAGACGACGGGCTCGCGCAGACCGCCCTCCCGCGGGAGAGCGGCCCGTCACCACGGCGGAGGACCGGGGACCGAAGGCGCGGACGCGGACATTCGCAGACGGCAGGACGGCGCGCAAGCCACCCCCCCGCGGCACGGCGACTGGAAGAGCACCGCGGCGCAGCGGCGACCACCGAGCGGCACCCCGAAGGCAGGACGCGCAGGGCGCCGAGATGGGGCCGGACAGTGTGAAACAACACAGGGGTGCTACGCGTCACCCCGAAAACCGTGAGAAACAAAAATCCAACATGGGGCCCGACAGCGTGAAACAACGCAGGGGTGCCACGTGTCAAAAAGAAAGGCGCGCGAGAGAAACCGATTGTTCCACTCGCAGTCTGGACGCCAGCATGGGGCCATAAAGCATGAAACAACACAAGGGTGGCACGTGTCACGCCGAAAACCGTGTGAGAAAAAAAGTTGTGCAGCTGGTATGCTGGACGCTAACATGGGACCATACGGTGTGAAACAACACATAGGTGGCACGTGTCACCCCGAAAACCGTGAGAAAAGCAAACTATTACACTCGCATTCTGGACGCCAACATGGGGCCATACAATGTGAAACAACACAAAGGTGACACGCGTCAGCCCAACAGCCCGGTGAGCAAAACAAATCGTTCCACTCGCATTCTGGACGCCCGCCAGCATGGGGGCAGCCAGACGGCGTGAAACAACACAGGGGTGGCACGCGTCACCCCGAAATCCGTGTGAACCAATTCGCCGGCCCAACGGGCCAGAGGCGTGCTAAGATCTCCGGTGACTGCTTTACAATATTCTTCTTCGCGCGCGCGGGGCGGCCCCTGGGGGTCTCCCCACGAAAAGTACCCCGGCAGGGTCCCGGGAGACTCCCGGGAGGGTCCCGGGAGGTTCCCGTCAGAGATGTTCTCCCTCCTGGGTGCCGCCCTCGAAGTCCTCCAGAGAGCCTCCAGACGCCCCAAAACGCCCCCAAGATGCTACAAGAGGGCTCCGAGATGCCACAAGATCGCTCCAAGACGCTCCATATGGCCCCCAAACGCCCCAGGAGGCCTCCAAGAGCACTCCCAAGAGGGCCCCAATAGGCAAATTCATTGCTTTTCCTTAGGTTTTGGTGAGATTTTGGTATTCCCACCCTTTCCGCTTTCCAACGCCCGACGACGGCCCGAGAGGCCCCCAAGACCGCTTCAAGAGTGCCCAAGAGCCCCCCGCAAGGGCCATACGACGAGCCAAGATGGCCCCAAAACGGCCCCAGAGGGCCCCAAGACGGCCCAAGAGGGCCCCAAGAACGCCCCAAGAGCGGCCCCAGGGGGGGAACACGACACAACATGTCCAGCCCTCGGCCCTAAGAAGCCCCCAGGAGGACCCCAGAGGCCCCTGAGAGGTCCCAAGAGGCCCCAAGAGGCCCCCACGAGGCCCTCAGGAGGCCCCCAAGAGTCCCCCAAGCGGCCCCAGGAGGCCCCCCAAATGCCCCCCCGAGCGCCCCAGGAGTCCCCCAAGCGGCCCCAGGAACCCCCAAAGCGCCGCATTGACACCAAGCCCTCGGGCAAACGGCAGACATGAGACTGTATGGGCCGGCGGAATGAGCGAAGCGATTAATAATTGCTCCACTCGTGTTCTGGACGCCAGCATGGGGCCAGACAGTGTGAAACAAACCAGGAGTGACATGTGACACCCCGAAAACCGTATGAAAAAAAACAACACTAGTGTCCCACTCGTATTCTGGACGCCAACCTGGACCCATACAACACGAACCAACAAAAGGGAGACACGCGTCATCCCGACAACCGTGTGAGAAAAACCAATTGTGCAACTCATATTCTAGACGCCAACATGGGGCCCATACAATGTAAAACGGCACAAGGGTGACACGTGTCACCCCGAAAACCGGGTGAGAAAAACAAGTCGTTCCACTCGTGTTCTGGACGCCAGCATGCGGACACACAATGTGAGACGACACAAGGTTGCACGTGTCCTACCGAAAACCGTGTGAGAAAAAACAATTGTTCCGACCGTCTGCTGAAGTCAACATGGAGCCAGACAATGTGAAACAACACAAAGGTGACACGTATCAGCCCAAAAACAATGAAAGAAACCAATTTTGCCACTCGTATGCTGGACGCCAACATGGGACTAGGCAGCGTGAAAGCAAAGGGGTGGCACGTGCACCCCGCAAACCGTGTGAGAAAAAACGATTGTTCCACTCGTGTTCTGGACGCCAACATGGGGCCCCTCGTCGCTGTCTCCGCCCTCCCCCCTATACGCCCCCTCTCCTCCCTCCACTCCTAGACCCCTCCACTCTGCAAAGCGTTGCCTGACCAAACCGTGTGGATGCCCTGGGCGACCCAGAGAGAGTGAAACAACACAAGGGTGACACGCGTCACCCCGAAAACACCGTGAGAAAAAATGAATATGCCGCTCGTAGACTGGACGCCAACATGTCGCATACGGTGTGAAACAACACAAGAGTGGCACGTGCCACCCCGAACGAAGTGTGAAGTAAACCAAATGTTCCACTCGTGTTCTGGAGGACGCCAACATGCTGCCCCCGTCGTGCTTAAGGACCACATCCCAGAAATAATCTCGAGCACCCAGACAAGTGTCGAAACAGCGTCGAACGAACATCGCCTCCCAGGGCCCGACACGTGAAAACCTTCAACTTTCCGTGCTTTCTTGGTGCTCGAAATGTTTTCTGGTGGTCACGGATAAAGTAGGCCGGAACATCGTGACCCAGGGATGAGAAGCCGGCGCCGGGGAGAGGGTCGGAAGGTCGGGGGAGGGGATCCCACGCTTCGTGAGCAAGCCGGCCTCCAGAGACTGCCAGAGGCGCTGCGCGCCCTCCCCTCTGCAGCGTCCCCCTGAGCAGGAGACAGCCTGTGGGAAAAACACACACACTGTGGGAAAACACACACACACGTGGGAAAAAAAAACACGTGTGTGTTTTGTGTGTGTGTGTGTTTTTGTGTGCGTTGATCCCCATAGTGTGTGTGTGTGTGTGTTGTGTGTGCGTGCGTGCGTGCGTGCGTGCGTGCGTGCG
>CAUYUJ010005838.1:0-2500 GCA_963575745.1 Prorocentrum cordatum
GGAGGAGGAGGAGGAGGCTGGAGGAGGAGGAGGAGGAGGAGGAGGAGGAGGAGGAGGAGGACGAGGAGGACGAGGAGGAGGAGGAGGAGCAGGAGCAGGAGCAGGAGCAGGAGCAGGAGCAGGAGGAGAAGAAGGAGGAGGAGGAGGAGCAGGAGGAGAAGGAGGAGGAGGAGGAGGAGGGAAAGAACTAGGGGTCCTCGTGGCCCGCGGCCCACGTTAGTCTGGCCGCTGACGCCCACGAGGCATGCGCACCGCACGCGTTCGCCCGCCGGCGGGCTATGCGCGCAGCGCACCCCCTCGCCACGAGGACGGCAATGCGATGAAGCATCTCCCGCCGCATTGTGGCCGCCTCCCTGCCCTCTCTGCTCGCCACCGCCGCCGCCAGCGCGCGAACAGCGGCGTCTGCGCCCTTCGACATGCCGCGCTGGGCCTCGAACGCGACTGGCCGGAACTGGAGGCCGCGCTCACGACATCGCTCCTCCGTTCTGTTGCGCCGCCGCTTGTGCTCGTCGCACGACTCTGCCGCGAGCCGGGGCACCGTCGTCGTGTCTGCCCAGTGTAGCGGCCCCAAGGCGTTGATCAAGGAGGACAAGCCAGGACAGGACAGGACAGGACGGGCCAGGAGGGGACGGGACGGGACGGGACGGGACGGGAGGGGGACGGGACGGGACGGGACGGGACGGGACGGGACGGGACGGGACGAAACCCTCCAGGGCGACTTGGTCATCCTGTGAGGCTGGCCTACGAAGAGGCCCGTCAAGAGAGCCTGGGACGCTCACCCAGGCCAGGCAGTCGGCGGGCAACGGACACAAGCCCTCTTCCACGCTTTGTCGTCCTTGCGCCGTTGTGTAAAACTGTTGGTTTGGAGGGCTCCGAACAGGGATCGTGGGGTTACACATCTTGGCTGGGTGTGGGTTCGGAGGCCGGTGGACACCACCACAAGAATCGGCGGTTGCGCGTCCACCGGCGGGGGATCTCAGCGATGGGGGTATAACACTCGGGCCTCGCAGGTGGCCGAGTGTTTTTTTTTGTTTTTCTTTTTTGTTGTTCTCCTCCTCTCCCAGTCCCAGTCCCACGGTCCCTGGCCGAGTCCGCAGCGAAAGGGGCCGCTGCACCTGGCTCCCTCCCGCTGGCCCCCTGGCTGGGCTGCCGACGCCCGCGGTCGCCTTCCCAGGACTCCAGGACTCCAGGATCACCTTCCCCTGGTGGAGGCAGGCCTCTGCGCAGGTGCCGCCGCCCATTTCCAGGCCCCCAGCACTGTGCGCGCCCCCTCGCGAGGCCTCCGCGGGCGCCCGCGGGGGCCGCTCCTGGCTCGGCGTGCGCTCGGGGTGCGCGGGCCCTGGGTGATTCTCTGGCTAAGCCATGCCGCTGCTGGGGCGTCCCTCCCCTCTGTGTTGTCGGCGGGGAAGGGCTGGCGGTTTCTGGCGTCGGTCTGTGGCCAGCCGCCTCCAGGCCACTGACGGTTCTGGTCGGGGGCGGGACTTCACACACCCCACCCCCACCACCCGGCAGTAGAGAAGCTCAAATATTCGAGCCTTCCTCGGCTGCCGCGGGGACTAGTTTCTGGTCGCGCACCTGGCCCAGGCGAGCCAGCTGGGTCCTCCTGCGGTGGGGTGGCTGCGTGGTCCGTTGGTGGCCCGGGCCACAGTTGGGTAGGGCGGCCCCCCAAGGTCTACAAATGAGATTGGGCATGGGGCCACTACGCGTGCATGTGCCCTACGACAGCGCCACGCAGGTCCAGACGACGGGCGGCGACGAGGCGGCGACAAGGCGGCGACGAAGCGACGATGAGGGCGACAACGGCTTGCACGGAACCGCCAGAACGACAACCCCCACCCCCACCTCAGCTCCTCAGAAAGAACAAGCACCTTTGATCGCAAGCACTGTTTAGGGGAAAAACCTGTCGCGCAGACGCAGGGAGACGCGAGAGAGGGCGACAACTGTCAGAAGCGAAGGAAGGGCCACAAAGATCACAAGAGCCAGAGGGGTGACGAAGGTCACAAAGGTCAGAGAGGTGACCCTCGGTCTCTCCGGCCCAGACAGCCAGTGGTCGCGAGTTTTCGCAAGATTCCCTTGGCGGACCCGCGGGATGGCCTAAGGCGGCCGCCGCGGCTCGAGGCGCAGCCGGTGGGGCGGCCCACGGCGCGAGAGGCGTTCAGCGGCAGCTAGCTCCTTCCCTGCTGGCCCGCCCTGGGACAGAAACTGTGAGAGGGGGGCGCTGGGAGGCAAGGGGGGGGCGGGGGCAACCGCCCCGCGTCGCCCGCAAGATTTCGCTGGACTCCGACAGGGAGGACAGACATCGCAGCAGCTGCAGCAACACAAGCCCGCCAGGAGCGCCGCCGTCGAGAGCACTGAATGCAAACTCGACGCCCTGAACCTCAGCAACCAGGGCTCACACGGCAGACTGAACAAGCGCAAACTTCTCCATCTCTACCCTCCTCCCCCCTCGCGTCCAAGCAGGGCCCAGGTCAGCCAGCCAGGCATTGCAGACGGCCTGGCC
>CAUYUJ010005838.1:7500-58146 GCA_963575745.1 Prorocentrum cordatum
AAAGAGAGAGAAAGAACTACAAGAGGCTGGCAAGGAAGATGACCAAGGGGAGGAGAGAGAGAGAGAGAGAAAGAGAGAGAGAGAGACAGAGAGGTATAATATATATATATATATACGCACACATAAATCCATATATACATACAATGCGGGGCCGCAACAGCATCGCTGGCCGAGCGCATTTCTACGTTCGCGACCCCGCTCGGCCCTGGAACGCTTGGCAACCGCAGCGCCGTCGATTGCACCGACTGGCCACGACTCCAAACCTCGGCAGCCGCGCACGAGATGCGCGCGGCCCCCCCCATCAGACACCGATGGCCGTGGACCGACCTCTCGTGGGCCTTCGGCGCTGGCTTGGGCGGCACCTGCTGTGCCTTTGGCTGGCCCGCCGCGCGCTCGGCCTCCAGGCCAGCCCTAAAGAAGGCCATCTCCATCACGCAGTCGCGGGGATCCACGAGGAGCGAGAAAGGCAGCCGGGCCCCCCGTTCCGCGCTGGGGCTGGCGCTCCGCAACGGCGGGGTCTCCATCCCCGCGCAGAACCACACGGTCTCCATACACGGCCACCCGCAAGCAAGCACTGGAACATGGCCATGGGGGTCAGGGCGGAGGCCTCTATCCCCAGGGCACTGGCCAAGTTCGTCTTCATCAGCAAGCGAAGCTCGGGCCCGTGCTAGACCAGCACCTGCCGCCACTCCTGTCGACGCGCGATCCCACGCATCGAGGTCGAGGCATCACCACCTTCGGCCAACGGCGCGGCCGCTGACTGGGAGGGGCCGCTGAGCACGCCCAGCAGCGGGCGGGCTGCGGCCCGCGCCTGGCACGACCGCCAGAGTCTCCCGAAGACACCGCAAAGCCAGATCCAAAGTGGTTTGCGGGTTGCAGTAAGGGTCTCCTCGCCCCCGACGCCCCCCTCGCCCAAGCCAAAGGCCCCGACGGGCCTCGCCGGACCAGGGGGGGCCGGGAGTGGCGGGGGCACAAGATGCGGAGGCAGTGGAAGCTAGGCGCTCCCAGGCCCGGCCTTGCCACATGCCGACACTAGGGCGGACGGCGGCGTCGGCGCGCGGCTTTGGACCCGCTGAGGAGCAGCGGGGGCTTGGGCCTCGGCCTGGGAGGCCGCCCCGCGCGCCGCCCCGTCGGCGAAGACCTGCGGCACTTCGGCGCGGGAGCCGCGCAGGTCTGTGGGGGCATTGAGCAGAGCAGCCACCTCCTGGGTCGTCTGGGCAGCCATCAGACGGCGGATCTCCATCTGGACCTCGGCACGGGTCATCGCCACACCCTTGTCGAAGACTGCTGCAGGGGCGCCCGCAGCCCCCGGGCGGGCCGCCGCACTCGCCGTCTTCGGGGCGGCGCCCAGCCCGCCCGCCCCCTCCCCATGGGGCGGGGAGGGGCACCGCGGCAAGAGGGAGACCCCTCAGAGGCAAAAGTACGCCGCCGTCTGCGTCGGCGTCCTCCTCCTCCTCCTCCTCCTCCTCCTCCTCCTCCTCCTCCTCCTCCTCCTCCTCCTCCTCCTCCTCCTCCTCCTCCTCCTCCTCCTCCTCCTCCTCCTCCGCCACTTGCTCGCCCGCTGGATGGTAAGGGGGCCGCCCAGTCCGCACCTGGGAGCGCCTCCCGCCTGGCTTCGAGTAACCCCCCCTGGATCGCAACGCAGCCATCGCGCAGGGTCCGGACCCCCGAGTGGCGCGGCCACTAAGAACGGCCGCGCGAGGCTCCGAAGGGCACTAATCCCTCCGCGCCCCCGTCGGTCAGCGGGCACAGAGCTTCCAGCTCCATCTCCCCGACCTCCAGGACGATAGCCAGCAATGATGCAGTGGTGCTCAACGGGCGGGATGCCGCGCCGAGCAGGGGCAAATCGATCACCTGGCAGGGACCGATCAACCCTTGGAAGCCAACGGCCTCCACAAGGCCGAGGTCCTCGACCGAGCGGAACGCCGAGGGCAGCGCAGGCCTTAGCAAGAAAACAGGCCGAGAGGCCATGGGGGATCGGGGCGTAGCCTGCCTCGCCGTCGTCCAGACGCCATCGGTAGCACCTGGTGGCCGAAGGCGCCTCGAGCTGGTGGAGGCCGGGCCTGACTGGCCCCTCGGGGATGCGACCAGCCTCCCCCGTAGAAGCGGCAGCGGCCGTCATACCCGACGGCACGCGCGGAAGGCCACGCGGGCCTCACGCGGGGATAACCCTGGTGCGCCGCCAGGGACGAGCCAGGGCTCGAACGCGATCCTCAGCGTGCACCCCTGGACCGAAGGGCAGGGCGCGTCGCGCGCCGCAACCGCGCTCTGCGCAGAGGCGCCGAGCGCCTGCGCGCCCCGCAAGGGCAGACGCCCCCACCAGCGGGCCCCATTAGGGCCCCGATGCGGCCGCTGCCGCAGAGGCGCTGCAGAGGGCTGCGACGCCAAGAACCGCCGCAACCGAGGAGAGCAGCAGAGAAGTGGCCCTGCTGCTCACGTCCGCCGCCAGCCTTCGGCAGACGCTGGGGCAGGCCGAGCCCGGGGTGGCAGGGGGGCAGGTGCCCCCCGCCGCTCGGTCCGGCGCGGGCGGCCCGGGGAGGGCCCGGCAGCGGGGCCTCCGAGGGCCGCGAGTGGTGTCAGGGGCTGGCCAACGAGCCGCCCGTGGAGCGCGGCCGGAGTGGCCCGGATGGAAACGTCGCCCACCCCCCACGACGGCCACCTGGACCGCCGCCTGCATCACGCGACCGCTGGGGGCTGCCGGGAGCAGCTACGGGGCCGAGAAGGTGCAGAGACTGTCGGGCGCAGGAGGCACGCAGGACGAGGGGGACCTGGAGGAGTGAGAAGAGGAGGTGCAGGAGGAGGACGGAGAGAACGAGGAGGAGGAGGAGGAGGAGGGGGAGGATCTGGATGAGGACGAGGAAGAGGGGGAGAACGAGAACGAGAAGGCTGAGCGGGAGGGAAAGAGAAGGGGGAGAACAAGCTAGGTGCGCAAGCGTCCTATCTGACGTGCTACCCCATCCCCCATCCTTTACCATGGCGTAGACCTCCTTTTCTATTCGCAGTCGGATGTCGAGCAGGGCAATGATCCCGAAAGGGTACGAGAAGCATGATAGTGCACGGCGTACCAGGACGTGGGAGCACGATAGAACGTCGTCGGGTCGAGAACACGACTCATTTAGACAACAGGTTCTGAGGGAAACCAGACATGACGCAAGACGAAAATGACAAGGGACGGTTCCAAAAGAGCGGAAGCGTAAAGCGAAAGCCCTCGCTGCGGCGGGAACACGATTGGAAGATCCACAACCAAGAAATGAGGTCAGCGATGCAGCGGCAGTATGAGAGACCAGCAGCCAGAAAATGGAGCCACCGCTGCAGCGGGAGCGCCATTCTGGAAACACCAGGGACATTTGGAGCGATAAAAACACACATATGATCGAACACCTTTTAGGAATCCGATGTGTAGCAAACCATACGCGGAGGGGAGCAGGCCACGACCTCAGGATCTTCGGGGGCGAGAAGAACGTGGTATTAGTCTTGTGTAATAGTGGAGGGTGAGGTGTAGTGGAAGCGAAAGAGGGCGAGGGCGAGAAGGATAATGACGCGGATGTGGAGATATGCGGAGGAGGAGGAGGAGGACGACGACGACGACGCCGAAAGTGCACGCCGATTGAGAACAAGACGAACGGGCGTCTACTCTTACTTGGGAGCCACCTTGGCTTAACAAGCGCTGTCTGGGGACGCTGGGCTCTGGCGATATACACTGACATCAGCAGCCATAGACTTCCCTTTGGGGGCGAGGCGTTGCCTGCCAGCCCGCTGGGAAGGGGGATGCGGAGAAGGAGGAAGAAGAGGCCGTGAAGCTTGAAGGGGGGAGTATCCGAGACCCGCCCCAGTTCAGAAACCGCAGGCAGATGGATACCACCCGACGCAGAGTTCAGCACACCCGAAAACCGTCGGATGGAGAGGCGCAGTGCAAGCCCACCACGCCAAGGAGTGCGAGTGAGATCGCCAGAGCGAGAATGACCAACACGGCGGCTCATGATACTATTCTGATAACCCAAAACCACTCTTTGCATCCACACCTCTCCAACCCATCCCCACCAGCAGGGAGAAATGCTGCAGTCGACGGTTCGATCCGAGATCTAGTTTTGCTCCCGTCTGCCACCTTTGACCGCTGATTTGTGCCGCTTGGCGTGAAGCCGTTGGGGGGGGGGTTACACCATGTCGTTGATCTCTCGCGTGCAGACGCATCCCTCCTCAGTTGTTCTGAGGTTGACCCCGGTTGTCTATGACTTCAGCCGTACCCTGTCAGCCGCCGGATGCGTTTCTGAAGCTGCGACGGTTCGCTGGCGCTGTCAGAAATTCCTCTCCCTGCTGGACGACGTCAGCTCTACGCCTTCGGTCCGCTCATACCCGGCAGACACCCTGGGCTCTGTGACACCTCTCTTACACGGAGACTGATTCCCACTACCATGCGATTGTCTGACCGACACGATCCATGACTGGGGATGTGCGGCGCGCCATTTTGGCTGCGTCCGCCCTGCTTCCTGGGTGGCTGACCCCTCAGACTCCCTGGGCTGAAGTTTACACCGCCACCTGATCCGCGGCCCCCGCGCGCGCCCGGGTAATTCGTCACGGCCGCAGCCCGACCGTGACCCGCCGCCGCCGGCGCTTCCGCCTGCGGCTGTTAATAACAAAAAAAAAAAGTGAAGCCGTTGGAGCGAACCCCACAAACCCTTTAAAGGTCAGTAGTTTAAAGCCTGTCCTCTTCCACCCTCTGTTTCCCTTTCGGAAGGGTCTACCACTGCGCCCTATTCGGAAGCATCGCCTCTCCCACTCGACCGACCGACGACCAGGAACAACGAGGGCGCCTTCCCATCATCCCGATCAAAAAGACGGGCACCCCACGATAACTGTGCATTAGAATTTGAAAAAGATGGCGGGCGTGTGAGCAGATTATCCGCATATCTGCCTGGTGTGCGTTTGATTGCGAGTGGACCCACCTTACACTATGCCAACCACTCCGCCGCCATTTCGCAGTGGGTCTGACAGAGACGGTGGGGGATCGACATGCTGCCCGATGTGTGCTGTCACGTACACTGGCGCACCTGTGCCCGCCTGGCGCGCCTTGCGCACGTCGCGCAAGATGCGCGCCTGGCGCGGCTGGAGCATGAGGCACACCTGGCGCATGTGGTCTGCCTGGGGGTCCTCGAGGGGGTAGAGAGTCCAAGCTGGCCCAGAATGGTTCCCGACCCCCCTTCCTGGCGCGCGCGCGCGCCGCGCCAGGAAGGGGGACGCCAGAGGCACCGCCAAGGGAGTCCAGCGCAGATCCGAGGAATCGGTGCGGAGCTCTCAAAGTCTGTGCATGCAGTTTTTTCTCGTTCGCCAAAGAGAGCATCAAGATGAACCCGTCGAGGCTCCAAGACGACCCCAAGGGCGCCCGAGAGCGCCTCAGGAGCGGCCCGAGAGGGCTCCGGGGCACGACGTCTCAGGCTCCTCAGACGGGCGCGTGCGCATCGGCGCCGCAAACCTCTGCTTGACCGATGTCCTGATGAACGCACGAAGGCCCCAAATGCGTCTGATCCGCGGCGAGCGAGGGAGGGAAGTAAGAGGGGGAAGACCTTCTCAGAAGGCGGCGGGACTTCTCAGAAGCCCTGGCGACTTCCGAGAAGTTGTTGTTGTCTTCGGGGAAGGCTCA
The DNA here is from genome assembly GCA_963575745.1 of Prorocentrum cordatum. Lineage (NCBI taxonomy): Eukaryota > Dinophyceae > Prorocentrales > Prorocentraceae > Prorocentrum > Prorocentrum cordatum. The sequence continues at coordinate 13,139 of CAUYUJ010005838.1, forward strand.
GGGAACTTCTCAGAAGGCCAGGAGCCTTCCGAACCTTCTGAGAAAGCCTTCTCCCTCTCGCTTCCAACCCCTTGCTCGCCGCCGATCTGAGGTGAGCCCAGGAGGACCCCGAAGGCCTCCTAAAGATGTGTCCTGTAAAAAACAAGCCTGATGCCCCTGCGGTTGCCTCTCGGAGGGTGCCGCCCAGGACGTGTGAGACAGGGGGGAGAAGCAGGGCAGAGGGCGCGGACAGGGTACCCGTCGGTCGCAAGAAGCAGGTAGAACCATGAAGTAGGAAGAAGAAAAAACACTCGATTCTTGAAGTAGGAAGGCCGCTAAAGTAGATTGGGAACTTGGAATCCAAAAATACCTACTTTCAACGACCGATGGGTAAACAGACCCAGGCGTCGTGGGCGGGAAGGGAACACCGTGGCCCATGCGGAGATCCATATAAATCACGCAACGGCCGCCAGGAGGCCCAGTGGGAGACCGGGGAGCGAGGAGGAAGAACGAGAGTAGAAACGTGCGTCCAGTTGTCTCTCTCCCCCCCGAAGGTCTCCAAAATGGCCCCGACGGCGCCCGAAGATGGGCCTGGAAGAGGTCAGGAAGCTCCCATGTCGAAAGATCCGCGGCGGCCTTTCTAGTTGACGTCTGCGCCACGTCTGCCCAGGCCAGCCCCGAGAAGCTGCCCCTCTTTGTTGCACTGCGCACGGCATGCCCCTGCGCCTCGTCAACCAAGGCGACTCGCCTGGGGGTCGTCTCTGGATGGGCTGGTGGGGACATGCCGACAAGATATTTGCTTGGACACCACCGCCACCGCATGGCATCCCCGTTCTTCCTACCCCACTCTGACTGCGTAGCTTTAGGTCGGGCCTGTCCCCCTACAGGGGGATTTTGGGCGAAAAATTAAAATACGAAATAAATACTCCCAAAATTTTCAAAAATAGTCAAAAAATAGTCCCCGGGCTATTTTTTGACTATCTTGGAATATTCCTCCTGTAGAGGGACAGGCCCGACTTAAGCATAGCTCGCAAGAGCCACTAGAACGGATGCCGAGGCGCCCAGCCGGCGCCGCCCCAGCTCTGCCGGTCCAGCCATGGACTCCAGTAAAGTGCCTGAAGACGCCAGCCTATCGGACTGGGCGAAAGGGGGGGATAGCAAAGGGGGGGGTTGAGAATCAGCTCACGTAGCTGATTTTCCCAGCGCCTCCCGGCGCCAGAGGCGGCCATGTATCGAGGAATGGGCCCCTCGGTGGGGCCGAAACCAGCTGCATGCATTAAATTTCGCACCCCCCCCTTTCCCTATCCCCCCTTTTCGTCCGGCCCGAGCCTACCACGGCTATGAATTCAACTCGAAAACTCCCGCCTATGGTTTTGTCCGGATCGCGAGGCAGCATGACCCGGACGTGATTCGCCAATGCGTTGAACACCTTGTCTGGCGCACAAGGCACTGCAAGAACCTGTCAAAGAGGATCAGGCCACCGCATTTTCACGAAAACTTCTGACCGAGAACATGCGTGAAGAAGCCTCGCGAGAGCGCGCTCAACATGCACGCACAGATGCACGCAAGGAGCGCCACCGCAATGACCCAGACTGAAACCAGCTCATGTATGATTTTCCCTTGCGTCACGACGTGGCCACAAACATAATCACGAAGCCAGGTGCATTTAACAGTGCCCAAATCCACCTTCAGGAACAGTGCACGCACGTACGGCCCCGATATTTCAAAGGAGACTGGATTTGAGAGCAACTCAGCATGCTATCTGTTTGCGATTCGCTAGCTCATATCGATAACTCCCTGATGCCAAACGCATCTGCACTGACTGCCCCCATCAGGCGTGGCACCTTAATAAGCTGACGTGGCTGGATGTAGAACAAAGACGCGGGACCCCATTCAAGCAGCGCGATGTTTCGCATGCCAGGCGGTGGTTCTTCCACACCAGGGGGGCCGCTGCATGTTCGAGCAAGAAAAGACGCCGGTTCCGAAATCACTGGTCCAAGCAGGCTAAGGCAAATACGCGAACGCAAACGTTGTGTGCCATGGGCTCGAATACTTGAAGTCAAATCGGTGCGCAGCCACGCGAGGAAACATCCAGCATAGTGACACAGAGCCACAAGCAAGCGAGGTCGCCACACATTCGAACAGCAACAGCAAGAGACACGCTCTCAAGGCAAGCCGTGAAGCCCAAAGTAACATCTACATCTTGGTGCAAGCCTGAATAAAGAAACGACGTGCAACCCATTGAAAACAACATCACGCTTATAATCACAAACAGATGATCAAATTGCTTGAGTGGTAAGGCCCGAGACAAAATCCGTGCACCTCCTTGCCATACGGCAAATTCATGCACTGAGAATGAAAAACAATTGAACCTCACACCCAAGCCTGCGAAAATAGCCCCAAACACTGTAAAGACACAAGTACCGAAAAACAAGCATGGACATGGGTCGAGTGCATACGATGCGCCCCACGCATGCTCCCCATTGCGACTCGAACAAGAAAAAACAAGGGCGGCCCCCCTCCGGAGCGCCGGCGGGACGGGCTAGAGGGCGCGCGGGGGGGGGATGGTGGTGCGGGCGCGGGAGAGGGGTGCATTGCAAATGCGGAGGTTGGGTGCGTGTATGCTTGGCCGTCAGTGCGTGGGTGTCCGTTGCTGCGTGTGTGCGTGTTGGTGTGTGCTTGTATGTGCGCGGGTGAGCGTGCGTGCGTGTATTTTTGTGTTTGTGTTTGTGTACGCATGTGTGAGAGTGCGCGTGCGCGGGTGTTTATGTTTGTGCGCGTGCGTGTGTGCGTGTGAGAGAGGCGACAGACGACAGCGTCTCACAGAGAGATTGCTTGATTTACTGGTGTACTTTGTTTACAACAGCGCAAACATAATTGGGAGTCACATGTTAAATCCAGGTGGGCCACATCAAAGAAGGTGCTTGATTATGCCTTTGGGAATGGGAGGGGTTGAAGGTGCGAATGTGTTTTCACAAAGGTGGCTGCAGCAATCACGCCCGTCTCAGCGACCACGCACTTGTGCATGGTAGCTTTGTTCGGCCTGGTAGATGCATCCTTCGTCATAGTGCTACGCGGGCTGTTTCAAGGCCACCGTCGTATGTCGGCTGGCGGGCCCTCACGTGGACGGACGAATGCAATGCCAGGAAGCAGGTTGAAACCGCAGCTGGTAGCGCTCCTGAAGATGCCGTGGTGACGCCGACGCGTCGTCCCCCTTCTCCCTCACTATGCTATCCTGGGGATCTGTATTCCGCTATTCTTCGATCGTATACCGAGTCGCCCAGTGTCGAGTTCAGGGCGAAATAGTGTCGCTTACCCTCCTGCGCGTCCTCCAGAGCTGACACGCTTGCAAAAGAAGCTACGGTTACTCGTCTGAATAACTAGAGGCGGCGCTGGTGGGGACGCTTCAGCACTGACCGAGCTCCGCAGGCGCATCAATGCACTACGTAAGCAGTACCGCAGGGGGCGCTTGAAGTGGGAAAGCCCACTGTGCCGTAGAAGGACACGCCATCGCATACGCCACCCTACCATTGGAGGAAGAGTTTCCGAGGACAGGGAGGAATGGTTCGAGGATATCCCCGACTTTTGCAGACAGAAACTCGCGTCAGGGAAGGTTAGAAACGTTAACCACGCGATGCTCGAAGAAATGAAGGAGAAGGCGACGGAGGAGCCTGGAGGTAGCAGGTGCACAGAAACCATATCGCCGGCTGCATTGCGTCGGGCGCACGCACGGCTCAAGACGCTCAGAGCGACTGGACCAGACAGGATTCCTTGTGATTTATATTTAAGACACTACCATGGTTTACATGTCGTGCTTTCCAAAAGCTATGTGATGGGCATCCTGAGATGCACCACGCAGTGTTCACAGTCCTGGACGGAAATACGTGTTAGCTGCATGCCGGAAGGGCCTGATTTGACTGACTTACGTGACGGCAGATTGTCATGCGTGCAGAATGCTCCGAGTAGATGGCATAGTTATTGCATCGTGATTTGCATCGACAGATTTTTCGATCGGAGCGGGATCATGAGCAACCATTGGTATGCATAGGCTCCAGGAGGGTAGGATGACCTTGGAAATCACAGGGACCCTCCGCAATTTAGCCCAGCACGCCTCGCAGTGGGGGCGCGACCAAACCTTACCTCTTGCCAATGCTGACATCAAACAGGCTTTCGAACACTGCAATTGCAAGGTACTACGTTCAAAGAGGGCTCATGCACGCTGCTGCCCCGCCCTACTTACAATACGCCCCCCTGGCCCCATTGAGTGACAGCGTCGGCGCGGTTACTTGCGAGGGTCCCGAGATACCCAATGTGGAATGGGATGCGCGCATTCGCACTGGTGGGCTCGAGGGACCTCTTGCGTTTCACCTTATTGATCTCGCTGTGTGGGGCGAGGTCATTCACTCCTGGGGTCCCAACGGTCTTGGGCACAGGGTGGAGTTCAAAGCGTCGTCTTGTCTCTCGACGACTTATGTCATCAATCATCTTTTCTGGGCTGGTAACTGTTACATCCTCGCTTCATCCAAAGAAATTGGCTCAGCTGATTAATGGACTCACCATGTATTAAATGGAGCGCGGTATGAAGTGAACGGATGCTTCACTCATGCGTGTGTTTTGGGGTCCACGTTGGGTTGCACACGGATGGGGTTGTGCTACCAAGCGAGGATCTGGTTGACCTGCGACACCGACATATGAGCAGATGCGTCTCCGCCGTGTATTGAGTATGAACGCGTTGGGTGCTGAGATGCTCAATGACTTTCAGGGGGTCCCAACACGTCCCGATATCCGATACCGTATTCATGTTTCTAGAAAGGCAACATACGCGCAAGGCAGTTACTTCCGCATGGCGGTGGTTCCAATACGAGACAAGTGTTGGAGATCTCAGCAGAGAGTGCAGGACAATGTCATGCATGCGATTGGGGGGACACTGTTGATGCCACAGTCTCCAATTGCTCCACGCTTTTGAAGGCACTTGCGGGCCTGTATGATGAGGTGTGCCAGGGGGGAGGAGGAGGACCATGAGAGCTGAAACAGGAGAAGACTCGGCGATGCTCGGGAACTTTTCCACGCGGCTGGGTTTGCCCATCTGGTCCAAATCCGCCGATCCGGCGTGTGAGTTAAAGGGGGGAGTGGGCCGGGGGGGCTCTGCCGGGGTAGGGGGGGGGGGGGCTTCCACAGATTTCCCTTAGGAAAACCTACATTTTTAGCATGTTCGCCTCTTGGGCCTTCAGTGTGTCCAAAACGGCTCAAGGGGCCCTCAAGGCTCCAAGACGGCCTAAGAAGGGCTTACGCAGGCCCAGGAGGCCCCCAAGACGGCGCAAGAGGGCTCCAGGACGGGCCCAAGAGGCGCCCAAAAGGGCTCCAAGACGGCCCAAGAAGGGCCCAAGACGGCCCAGGAGGCCCCCAGGAGGCCCCAAGACGCCCCCAAGAGGCCCCAAAAGGCCCCAACTGGCCCCCAAGGACCCCCCAAAGGCCCCCAAGAAGCTCAAAAGCTGCCTCAACATCAGCATCATCATCATCATCATCATCATCATCATCATCATCATCATCATCATCATCATCATCATCATCATCATCATCATCATCATCATCATCATCATCATCCTCATCATCCTCATCATCATCATCATCATCATCATAATCATCATCATCATCATCATCATCATCATCATCATCATCATCATCATCATCATCATCATCAGCATCAGCATCAGCATCAGCATCAGCATCAGCATCAGCATCACAACCACCAACACCACCACCAGCACCACCACCACCACCACCATCATCATCATCATCACCACCACCACCACCACCACCACCATCATCATCATCATCATCGTCATCATCATCATCATTATGATCATCATCATCAGCAGCATCATCATCAGCATTATCGTCATCATCATCATCATCATCATCATCATCATCATCATCGTCATCGTCATCGTCATCGTCATCGTCATCGCCGTCATCGTCGTCATCATCATCACCACCATCATCACCATCATCACCATCATCATCATCATCAACATCATCATCATCATCATCATCAGCATCATCATCCTCGTCATCATCATCATCATCATCCGGAGCGCCCCGGATCGGCGGCACTGGCGGGAGGCCATTCCAATCTCCGTGCAACGTGGATGTCGGCGAAGGCTACGTCAATATTTACGAAGACGCCCGAGGACGAGGATGAACGCAGGGAGATCTTGCCCTCGCGGACTTGGCGAGACTTTCACATGTGTGTTGTGGTCTTTGGCGGCTGGCGCGCCGATTACGCACAGATGCCTCGGAAGCGCTGCGGGCATGGATGGAGCCCCCGGCGCCCCAGGAAACAAACGGACATCGACAAGGGGGGATGGCGACGGGACAACGCACTTGGCAATTCTGCTCCGAAAAAATTCTGGGGCTCAGCAGGTGGCTCGGTCTCTCCGCCGACGCTTCGGCACTCGAGGATTTTGTCGGACACGCTTGCACGGATAGGATGCCTTCTTGCTTCCCAGAGGAGACCGAGAGACGCGGCCACCCTGGGGGAGGGGGATCCATGGAGGTGGACAGCCCATCGACCACCCAGGAGGGAACTGCGTTCGACGGCCCCCCTGCCGCCACGCCAAGCTCGCTCAGAGACTGGCTATTCATAATATGAAACTGAATGCGATGTGCGTTCTGGAGGCATCGCACTTGATATAACAAGTGGCTCCTTGCTCATTGTGCCGTGGCTATGTGGGTCCTGGCGCGTGCGTTAAAGCGCTTACCAGACGAGGGCTGCTACACTGGTCAGCACGGTGGGTGGCATGGCCGATGTGCACGGCACCACGGGCAGCATGCAGAGGAATGGATTTGCTTTTACACGCGCATCGATATTTTCACGAGCGAGCAGATGCACTTACTCGCGAGGCCCGCCAGGGCAGAAGTATGACAACGCAGCGTATGGAGCAGGACTTAATGTATAATTATCAGTGTCACGCGGTCTCTCTTCGATGAAATTTCGATGGAGGTGTCTCGGCGAAAAGAGTAGGCTGTGACTGTTGGATACATATTGGACGGGTATCAAATGTTGACGACTCGAAGCGTCATTTGATGATTTGGAAGGACGTGTTTCAATCAGCCTTCTTGCTCGATCTTACGGCAACGGTAGCTGATTGAGAACGTTCAGCTGCAGAGTTCATCGCCGACGCATTACCGCGAGTTCTTCACACGAACTTTGGCTATAGGTCGTGTTGGCAGTGATTGTGTACCCTTCATGTTCATGCGTTGGCTTGTGCGTGCGTTCACGTACTGATGTGACACACCTTGGGTATAACAATTGCTCGGATCCCGCCTTGTAACATACAGCCATTCAGCGCGCTGCCGCCACTTGCTTCGACTGGGCCATCAGGTCCGCTCAGTCGCTCGCAAAGCCCGGAAAAAAAGGCGTGAGGATGCAAGAGTGCAGGGTCTGGCTCGAGCAAGCCGTGTCTCCAGCAAGCCACGCCAGTAACGTCAACCATGCTCAGTGTCTGAAGAGTTCAGCGAATCCGACTTTCTCGCTTGTGGGTTGCAATCAATCGAACAGTGTGCAGTTGCCCCAGCCCGACATTGCAGTGTGCCCGTTTGTTAGCGTGTCCCACGTGTGTCGCATCCTTGTGTGCCCGATTCATTCAGAATTCCATTGGACACGTTTCTGCTTGCAATGTCGCGCGCCCATCCTTTGTGCTGCGCCCAACCTGCCGAATCGATGTCTGCTTTGTGATTGTCTGAACTTCTGGCATTGCCAACGCAACAGCCAGACTGCACGTGTCTGTTGCCCCATATTCCTGCCTATTCCTCCCAAGCGCGTCGACGGAAGGTGAAGGATCCGATTGGCGATTTTTCGCCCAGACCTGTCAGACTTTGAGCCCCATCGGCTGGCCGCAGCCTCATGTCACTGTTGCACAATATACGCAAGTTGGCAGTGGGCCAACATGTAGAACAGGCATGAGCGCATTTGGCAAACATCCCACGGTATCCGTCAAGTAAAGTTTCGCAGGTATCAGACACTCGAAATGTTGGTGCGAGTTGTGAGCCAGATTTGAATGTAAATTTGGTCTGAAGATATCGAGAAACCCAATCTGAACACTCAAAAGTTCAAGTCAACTCAAGCCCTACAGTCGTTGGTGGTTCTCGTCCCATCGTTGCTGTCGGGTCTGCTGATACACTGGCTGCTGCTCCACCTGTTGCGGATTCGGTTTCGCAGTTCGGCGACGCATTACTCTCGGATCAAGCATGTGATTCAGCCGATATCGATTGTGCAGTGGATTCGGCTTCAAATCACAGCGACGACTCAATCCCACCAGCCCTCTGGGCGTCGGTGGTTTAGACCGTTTCCTCTTCCACCCATCCTTCTTCCCCTTCGGGGAGGGGTTCAACCCTCCCCCTACCCCCTCCCCATGGACCTGGACGGGGGGGTCCGCGAGACGTCGGAGCGTCAAAAACGGCCTCAGCGGGGAAGCTAAAATCATTGGTTTTGCTGGGGTTTTGGCCACATTTTGGCCTCCTGAGGGGGGGACTGTAATTAGTACCCCCCCGACCTGTGATCGATCTCACTCAAGATGGCCCAAAGATGGCCCCCAAAGCTCCCACGGGCGCCCCAAGAGGGCCCCAAGAAGTGGCCAGGAAACCCCCGGAGGCCCCAAGGATGCCCCCAAGAAGCTCCAACAAAAAAATAGAGGCCCCAAGAGACCCCCCAGATGCACCCAAGATGCTCCAAGAGGCCTCGGCGAGAATGCCAAATCATTGATGTCACGAAGGTTTTAGCCACATGTTGGCCTCTTTGGGGGGGCACTGATTAAGATACCTCCACGAGCGCCTGGGAGAGCCCAAGATGACCTCCAAGATGGCTCAAGATATTCCAACATGTCTCATAATGGTTTCCTTTGTGTGCTGCCAACTTCCCTGATCGAGACAATTCCTCTGGGCATCGTTTCTGGATGGGCTGGTGGGGATTATTGGCTTGGTCTGCGGGCTCGCGAAGCAAGTCGAAAGCCGTCCGATCACTACCCGGGCCGCGACTAGGCAGCAAGAAAGGAGAGGGGCAAGCGAAGCGAGCGCGCGGGCAGCCACTCAGAAGTGCACCAGGCGCGACACTCCTAACCCGGTGGCGTGGAAATCCGGGCGGCGACCATTAAGTAGGCGCAGCCAAAATGGCGCGGCGGCGCGACCCTGAACACGCAGAGGTCGACCACCCGTTGTGAGTCGGCACAGGCCCCTCGAAGACGAGCAGGTCCGACAGACACTTTAGGGCGACATCCGTGCCGTAGGTGGCACGACAGCATCGTGTCGGCGCCGGAGTGAAGAGGGGGCAGCCTCGTCACAGACAGAACTGCAAACGGCAGATCCTCTGGCATGTACACCTGGTGGCACAGTCGAGGGCGAAGTCCATGAAGGAGAAAGCAGCCGACGGGCGCACATAGCCACCCATGCCAAAATCCTTGCACCGAGGAGGATGGCGCCGTAGCAAGTCCCCACGGAACCCCAGCGGTCACCAGCGGAAGCTGACACCAAGCCGGAGCAGGCCAAGGGCCACCTGGCCGCCCATACCCGGTGTGGTCATGCATGAAAATCGGTGCGAGAACACACAGAACCCTCCCGGTCGCCGGTGGAGACCGACACAAGACAGGAGCAGGTAAGGGGCCACCTGACCGTCCGTTCCCAGTGTGAACCATGAATGGAATTCAAGCTGTCAGAGCACCAACGGAAAGCAGCATTGGCCGCGACCCCAGCCGCGTGGAAAAACAAAACCTTTGAAACGAGGGAAAAGAGGGAAAGCGCACGCCAGGCACGGCAGGCAACCCGTTGTGGCAGCTAACCGCTGCGGCAATAGGGAGCAGGAAACACGAGCATCGGAGCCCACTGAACCCTGTCGGCCATCAGCAAGGAGGGGGGGGCGCTGGCTGAAGGCAGCCAGTAGGCATAGTACCACCCAGTCCCGATAAATACATGATCCCAGTGACGCAGGAGAGGGATCAGCTAACCGCTGAGGCAAGAGGAGGAGGAGGAGATATCACCATAACCCGGTGTACACTGACGCACACGCCAGGCGCTCGGTACCGAATACATGATCACAGCGACGCTCGAGGGGGGGAGTCAGCTAACCGCTGAAGCAAAAGGAGACGAAGGAGAGGAGCTCACCATAACCCTGTGTACACTGACGCGAACGCAAGGCGCTCGGTATCGAAGATTACCTCAGTAAACCCGCCACGGGCACCAGTTTGCCATTGCTCTTTACACGAAGTCCGGGGAAAAGCTGGGCTGTTTCGGCCGCGAAGTAGCGTGCAGTCACGGATGATCAAGTCCTCCATATGCGGCGGAGGGTGTAGGCGATGCATGCTTTTTTGTTTAGCCACGCGCTATTTACTGCAAGAGCCTTCAGGGAGGCGCAGTCGATGAAGCATTCCGGGCGCTCTTCAATGGGACGCTTGGCAGGGACAACCACGGCGGGCTGCCAGTCTGCCAGCATTCAGCCGCAGTGACTGCGAAGGAGGCAGAAGGGAAGGGAGAGCAGGGGAACGCAGCTAACCGCATCAAGCACACGAGAGCGAGTTAGCAGTGTAGTCGCCTGGCGCACCGCATACCCGGTGCGATAACATACCCGTTCGGGTGATGCCCCACGCCCACTATTACTGACAATGCTGTTTCTCGCGCCATGAACTTCATGGGCTCTCGGTTACTCGGTTCCTTTTCCCTGCCTTGCCCAGTGAATCGGGTCCGCCCTTCGACTTGCCTTTCCCCCTGCTCGGGCGCTCTCCCGCTGCGTGGGACCTGGAGGCGGCGGCCCCGCTGCTGCTGGCAGCTCCTGAGCTGGACGCGTCACTGATAGCCGCGAGCCTGTCCGTTGGGCTGCGAAAGCAAGTATTCGCGCGCAGAATATGGTCGGCGCGGCACACGTCGTAGTTTGCAGTCCTCCAGGCGTCGAGGAAAACCCGACACACGCTTGGCGGCTGCAGTGCTGGGTCAAAGGTCGGCTTGACGTTATTGAAGCAAACAGTGCTACAGCGTGCACACCACAGGTCGCTGAACATGCTGCGTAGCTCTTTCCCGATCCTGAGGATGCAAGCGCTGTCGGACTCACAGGAGTGGCATGAGTCGATCGTGCGTAGTGGCGCCTTGTACATCTTGGACCCGTCGCTCTTCCTGGGCTCGTTGGTGGGCAGTGGGTTCTTGAAGAAGAGTACCCATATGCCAGGATTGAAAGTCCCGTCGCCGCGAGAATGCGTGGCCCGGCGGTCTGAGGACCTGACGAAACTCCACTGTCTGCATCCGCGCAAAGAACCAGTCCTGTCGTCAGCGTTGTGCTGAGTTGGATCGTCTCGTTGTCCTCGCCCGCTGCTCTGTTCAGCCTAGCACGTACCCTTCCGGGGGAGCCCAGCGTGGTAAACCTTGCTTCCTCGGCAGGGGGGGTCTGTCGTCCGTAATGCTGGGAGATTCGTCGTCAGCCGTCCTGGCGTTGTGACCGTCGTCTGTACCTGGGCTCCCTTCAGGCTCGTCTGGCACGTCCGCTTCAGATCCCTCGCGCACCTTATCTGGGTCGTAGTCCAGGTCGTCACCGCAAGGGTCACTGTGTTCATCTGTGGCGGAAGCAGGCTCGCTGTCTGAGCTGCTTCTGATATTTCTTAACACTGTTCGTATACCTTCGGGTCGAGACAGTGGTTTGTCGCTTGGGTCCGCGCCCGCGCGAACATGAAATACCCCGTAAAGCTCTTCGGCATCGAGGAGCCAGAGGAATTCTGGCGCAGGGTGGAGCTAGTTGACCCACCCGGCCCGGGCGGACAATGTGACGACCTGGGGTCGGTTTTTGGCAGATTCGGAGAGATTTAACCATCCGTTTTGGGAACCCAGATTCATATTCCCTGGAGTTAATGATTGCGCGCTTCATGGAAAAATCCTCAGGGCTCTAGCTGCAGCACAATTCTTGAAACTTAGAAACAAACGTCGGCCGTCGGAATGCATGTTTCCAGAGCTTAATGGTTTCGTGAACTGGAAGCCGGCAGTAGGCCGTCAACCAGGTTACCGCCGGGACCCCCGTAGAGCTCTGAACACGCGAATAAGTGCTTCGACTGCAAGAATAAAGATTCCGCAAAAAGTCAGCTCAAAACTCGCAACATGTATTGTTTGGGGATTGTATACGAAGCCGGTTCCCCGAAGTGCGTTGACAGAAATATTGCAGCCACGGACCTGAGCATTTGACAGGCAGACGCAGCATCACCCACGACTGGTGCGAAAAATATTGGATCTCAAAACGAACTGCCAAATCTTCCACCATGTCCAAAAAAACGACCTCGGGCGATCACATTGTCCACCTGGGCCGGGTGGGCCTACTAGCTCCACCCCGCGCCAGAAGTCCTCTAGCTCATCGGTGCCGAAGAGCTCTACGAGGTACTGGGAGCCGGCGGTAAACCGTCAACCAAGTTTTTTGTGCGACTTACGGTCTCGCTAATCAGGCCCACATGGGGCAACGAGCAGGCTCCAACGAGCCAGGAGAACGACCTTCAAGCACAAGCGACCTTCTTGACGAACCTGTGTATACAAAGCAAATGAGATCACATACAAACGACCTGCTTTGAGGCAACTGCACTGTCGATCAGAGCTACGAGTGACCTACTTTGAGGCACCAAGTAACAAGTCATAATAATTGAAACTACCTTGATGAATGAATGAAATTGTCAATGACTCAATGTTGAACGTCTCAATGTCTCAATAAGCGCAAAATTGCACGAATTGAATTGAAAGGCCTAAATTCTCTCAATGGTTCATCTCAAGGATCTCTCCGAGACTGCCAAGAGGGCGCCACACAAGAAGGGGCGCACACAGCAAGGTGATTCGCGAAGACACACGAGAATCACAGAAGAAACTGTCAGCATAGGCCTCATGCAATGAATTATCAATTATCAATGACTCAACGTTGAACTTCCCAATGTCTCAATAATCACAACATGCATCAATTGATCAATGTCTCAATAAGCACTAATTTGCATGAATTGAATTGAAAGGCCTGAAATATCTCAATGTTTCATCTCAGTGATCTCTCCGAGACTGCCAAGAGGGCGCCACGCAAGAAGGGGCACACACAGCAAGGTGATTCGCGAAGACACACGAGAATCACAATAGAAACTGTCAGCATAGACCTCTCGCACTGAATTATCAATGACTCAATGATGAACGTCTCATTGTCTCAAAAATCACAGCATGCATGAATTAAGCAGAGTACAGACACGATGTGCACGGTCAGCAGGGTGTACAGTGTGCACAAATGAAGCGGAGTCCAAACGTGAGAGAACATCACAGACAATGATTCAAACTGACACTGTATCACAGACGACGGCGGATCCAGGCCAAACGCCTCCTCCGCGATCTGAAGAAACTTGAACTGCACTTGAATTGAATGTCTCATTGCGTTGAGCTTGAATTTAACTTGACACCAGCGTCTCATCGCATTGAACTCGAATTGAGTGTCTCACTGCCTTCAACGAAACCTGAACTTATCATTGTCACAATGTCGAATGTTTACTTGGGCAATCACAAACTTGCATGAATTGAGCAGCGTACAACACATGGACAGTGTGCAGCAGTGTACAATATGGAGACTTCAACGAATGGCTTCCAATACCACACGACACGTGAGCCTCCGATATTCATAACGTATGTCAAGACCAACACAGTGAACGACTGCAGAATGCAAGTGCACAGTATGGGAAGCACAAATGAGCGATAGTACGGAATGGGAAATTAACGTAAGAGGAACAGCATGCTGTCGGCACAATGCCGCTCAAGACGAGGGCCCGACGGGAGCCCCCAGACTCCAGATCCCGAGGAGGGAGGAGACCAGGTTACCGCCGGAAACCTCGTAGAGCTTGAGTCGACCAGGTTACGCCGGGACCCTCGTAGAGCTCTCAACACGAAAACATGCTCTTAGATTACGAGGACAGAGCTTCCGTCAATGTCAGCTGAAAACTCGCAGAATGTATGTTTCCGGGTCTGATACGAAGTGAGTTCCGCCCAGTGTTTCAACAGTAATACCGCAGGTACCAGCCTGAGCATTTCACGGGCAGACGCAGCATAATCCAGTACAGGTGCAAAACAATCGTGTACAACCTGCTCAAGTATAATACAGAAAACAGCTATCATGCACACAACTCTGGGCCGATGTTCTCGACAAATCTTCTAGTAGACCTCGAACCACAAGCTCCCGCCAGTACAGGTCCATGCATCTCGTCATGCTGAATCACTCGGTGCAAATCAGAGCTGTGTAGCTTGCATCCTGCGTGGGCGAAGTTCACAAAACCATTTTAATCATCAAAAATGCATGCCGCGGGCCGACGGTTCGTCCACGTCTTTGAACAGCAACTGGAAGCCAGCGGTAAACCGTCAACCTTGTTTTTTGGGGTCTTCCAAATCTTAGCAAAACCTACCTAAAGTCAGCACATATTCTTTTCTGGTCGGTTCGACCAACTAGCCCCACCCCGCGCCGGAATTCCTCTAGCTCATCGATGCCGAAGAGCTCTACGAGGTACTTTCTCCAGAGAGCTGAGTTGCTCGCAGAAGCAAGTTTAGACGCGAATGCTCGGAGTGAAAAAATCTGCTTTCTCAAAATGAATTGGCAAATATCTTTCGAATCTTAGCAAACCGACGCAAAGTTGCCACATTGTCCTTTCTGGCCAGGTCGGCCAACTAGCTCCACCACGCGCCGGAATTCCTCTAGCTCGTCGATAACGAAGAGCTCGACGAGGTACTGGGAACTGGCGGTAAACCGTCAACCAGTTTACCGCCAGGAGACTCGTAGAGCTCTTTTCTCGCGTGGCGCTGCTCGGGACACATGAAAATAGCTTCCTCTAGCGTGTACTGAAAAAATCGTCAAAAAAACAAAATAAAAGGTTTTTGGTGTTCATCCACAGTCGGTCCCCCTAAGTGTTTTTGATAGTAATACTACAGCTACGGACCTGAGAATTTTACTGGCAGACGCGGCATAACCCACTACAGGTGCGAAAAATAACAGTTCTTAAAACGAATGTTCAAATCTTGCGAAATCTTCGCCCAACCGACCCAAAGTTCCCATATTGTCCGCCCCGGCCGGGTGGGCCAACTAGCTGCACCCCGCGCCAGAACTCCTCTAGCTCATCGATGCCGAAGAGCTCTACGAGGTACTGGGAGCCGGCGGCGAACCGTCAACCAAGTTTTTTGCGGGCTTTGCGGCGGGGTCCTCCAGCACATGCAAGCAGCGGTGCTCCCCGCGGCCACCAGGCGCCAGTGGCTCTACCGAGCGTGTGAGACGCTATCTATAACAGACGCAATATGTGAGATTGCGTGGATTAGCTTCGAGGCGGCCGTTAACTCACAGACCGTCACGGTTGATTCCCTATCGAGGCCAAACGCCTCCTCGGCAATCACGTGACACTGCATAGCATTTTGATGTTCTACAAAAGCCTGCAGCCACCAGCCTCCCCCAGCCCCAATCTCCGAGGTACCTCCGTCGAAGTAACCCCTCAATCCTAAAACTTTCGAAGTATATAATAGGGCAAGATACTCGTTTCTCTTCGATGTGTGTGGGCAAGCACTGCAAGCCCACGTGAGTTCATCTGCATAACTGTTACCCTCCCTATAAAGATGTTTGATCGGGCCAGCCCCCGCACACGCAGTTCTCAAGCAGGTGTCCGTTATTGCATCAAGGGTGTTTTGTGCCGCCTCCAAGGTATTGTTATAACCCATGTTTGTGCACCTCCAGAGCCCTCTTATCCATTGGACAACACATAAGCTGTCACCCAGTATTTCGAATTAAATCTTATCCGAATCATAGTCAAAGATAGTCTCATGTTCAAAGTTATGAGCAATGCGACGCGCAATCTTATCATCGTTAACTTTCTTCTCCTCCTCCTCCGTACGGGCAACCGTAACTCTAGGTTTGGCCAGATAGTCAAGAATGGCGGGCAGGTGCATTATTTTGAATAACTTCTCAACGAAGCTCGACCAATCTTCTTTCTCAAACTGCATTGTCTCCCACCACTTCGTATTGCCATTTTGATCCGCAATGAAGACATCTTCCCATTTTCTCCAACCGACAAATTTAGCACCGCCACGCCAGCCAAGAAGAGCAGTCTGGGCGTCGCTCGAGCGTGCAGCGAACGCACGACGATGAGCAGACCAGTCACCTGACGCACGCATCATGCCCAACCGCGCCTGAGAGTAGGCGTTGAGTTTGAAGGCATTCACATGTGCGCCAGAGGGTCGTGCCTGACGCGGCTCACTAACATGATTGAATGAGGGAGGGTCACGTGGTCGCTTACTTCCCTGTGGAGCAGCAGACGGACTATCGGCGGAAGCGATGGGGTCGTCATTCACATGAGCAATACACCGTCTCTTTTGACTACCCCTCGGCGAACAGATGTCAT
This sequence comes from Prorocentrum cordatum, assembly GCA_963575745.1. Taxonomy (NCBI): domain Eukaryota; class Dinophyceae; order Prorocentrales; family Prorocentraceae; genus Prorocentrum; species Prorocentrum cordatum. The sequence goes on from CAUYUJ010005838.1 coordinate 29,524, forward strand.
CCCGATCTCTCTTGTCGCAAGGGCGCTGGGGTTGCCTCACACGTAGCGAGCTCCTCCTGGCTCGCAGTGAGTCTCGGGCCCGAGCTCCTCTTCTCTCCCCTGGCGGCCAGGCGGGTCTCCACGATTTGCCTGCGACGATTCTTGGCCACGGGCGTGGGTTCGCTCTCACCGTCGGCTGGGGGGCTGTGGCCGCAGGACTGACAGTGCCCTGCGATTCGCGCTGCAAGCTCCTTTCCTCCAGGAGCCTGGCGCACTCAAACAGATGCGCCACTTGCAGCGGATCGTTCAGTTCTCGGCGGTCAATGCACAAAGAAACTCTTATGCTGGACGCAGACGACACACAACCAGAACCCGTGTGTCTGGCAGTAAAAGGTACCCGATCGAGTTGAGATCAAGATGGCGAGCGGGAATAAGATCGAATATCACGGGCCAAAATTACACGAGCTCACGAATGGTTGAATTTGGAGAACAAAATTTTCAACCGACCAAAAATCACCAAAAGGTCCGTCGAGATTTTTCTTGCCAACTAGCTCTCCAGCGCCCCGGAATTACTCTTAAGCTTCCAGCAACAACTTGCTGAGGGAAGCTCTGCGAGTTACTTGGTAGCGTCCAAAACCCGGAGAGCGAAGAAACCCTTCGCGGACGGGAAATCTTTCCTCGAGAGCTCTTCGAAACTCCCCTGCAACGTTGCTGAAGCGCTGCCAGAAACGCTTCCATGCGTGCCTGCACGCGTGCAGGCGCGCGTGGAAGCTTGCCGGAAGCTCTCCCGGACACGCTGCCGGGCCGAACGAACCCCTGCGGGGATCGTGGAGCGGCAGAGATGGGCTGCTGGCGGGCACCACCACCGTCCGGCTTCTAATCTTAAGCCCTCTAGCTCTCAGCGAGCTCCCCGGGAATGCGATCGCGTCCAAAACCCGGAGAGCAAAGGGCACACACACCAGAAAGCCTCCCTGGCGAGCCCTCACACGCTTTCGTAAAGCCTTTCTGACGCTCTGGTGGGCTCCCCTACAGCGCTGCTGAAGCTTGCTGAGGGAAGCTCTACGAGTTACTTGGTAGCGTCCAAAACCCGGAGAGCGAAGAGACCCTCAGAGACGGGAAATACTTTCTGGAGACATCTGGCGGGCTCCCTTGAGGCGCTACGAAAGCGCGTGCTCAGAGTCGAAAGAGAGAGCTTCTCGAGGCATTTCTCGAAAAAAATAAGATTCATTTTTTTCATGTCGACATGAAGTTGGTTCCGCCAAGTGTTTTCATAATAAATTTGCGGCTACAGAGCTCATATTAGGACGCAGAGGCCCTCATAAACGTTTATAGGTGCGAAAAATCTGCTTTCTCGCAACAAATGGTCAAATATCTCTCAGATCTTAGCAAAACCGACCAAAAGTTGCCACATTGTCCTTTCTGCTCGCGTCGACCAACTAGCTCCACCCCGCGCCCGACTTCCTCTAGCTCATCGATGCCGAAGAGCTCTACGAGGTATAAACACCGGAAAGCTCTCCTGGCGAGCCCTCGGAAGCTCTGCTCGGGCGCTTTTGGGGCTCTCATGTGCTCCCCTGCAGCGCTTCTGGAGCGCTGCCAGGAACGTTTTCACGCGTGCCTGCGCGCGGGCAGGCACGGGTGGACGCTTGCCGTAACCCGCTGAGACGTTGTACAAGCTGTTGCGACGATTCTGGACCGGCGAAGATGGCTGCTGGCAGGCACCATCACCATCCAGCTTCTATTTGAAAACCCTCTAGCTCTCAGAGAGCTTTCCGGGAATACCTTTGAAATCTTAGCAAAACCGACCGAAAGTATCACTTATTCTCTTCTGGCCGGCTCCACCCCACGCCGGAATTCCTCTAGCTCATCGACTGGCACCGGCGCTGAACGTCAACCTGGTCACCGCCGGGAACCTCGTAGAGCTCCTTCTACGCGCGAGAGTGCTGAGAGTCCAAAGAGAGAGCTTCTGGTGACATCTCAAAATTGAACATTTAATATTTTCCTGTCGACAGTAAGTTGGCTTCATTGAGACGCAGGGGCCCTCACAGTTGTCTACAGATGCGAAAAATCTGGTTGCTCAAAATATTTTGTGGAATATCTTTCAAATCTCAGCACTGGGCGCCGGCGGTAAACCGTCAACCTTTCTCACCGCCGAGGGACTCGTAGAGCTCCCTGACCATATATAATGTGAAAAAAATTGTAGAGAACGAATAATTTTTCAGCCTGAGCGATTTCAGACCTCTCGATGCAACAGCCGAACGCCCCTGATACTTCTGGATCGTTTTCTGCGCGTACCAGCTCGTACCTGTCCTACAGACCGAGTACAATACAGAAAAGGGACAACATCTGCCAAGGTAGCTTGGAAAATACGAATAGTTTAACGGACATAGCCCGAGTAGCAAACCCAAAGTCACCAAAAGGTCCGTCGAGATTTTTCTCGCCAACTAGCTCTCCAGCGCCCCGAAAATGGAACCGGCGGTAAACCGTCAACCAGGCTACCGCCGGGCACCTCGTAGAGCTCTTCTGTTGCACAGCGCTCCTCGGAACACATGAAGGAAGCTTCTGAAGCGAGAGCAGAAAAACTCGAAAAATCCTTATTTTTTGGTTTTCATACAAAGTCGGTTCCAGCAAGTCTTTTGATAGTAATATTGCACCTACAGACCTGAGAATTTAACTGGCAAGCGCGGCATAACCCACTATACGTTGGAAAAATACCCATTCTCGAAATGAATTGTCAAATATCTTTCAAAAACTCGCAAAACCGACCCAAAGTTGTCACATTGTCTCTTTTGGTCGGGTCGGCCAAATGGAACCGGCGGTAAACCGTCAACCAGGCTACCGCTGGGCACCTCGTAGAGCTCTTTTGTTGCACAGCGCTTCTCGGAACACATGAAGGAAGCTTCTGAAGCGAGAGCAGAAAAACTCGAAAAATCACGACTTTTTGGTTTTCATACAAAGTCGGTTCCAGCAAGTCTTTTGATAATAATTTTGCACCTACAGACCTGAGAATTTAACTCGCAAACGCGGCATAACCCACTATACGTGGATAGATACCAATTCTCGAAATGAACTGTCAAATATCTTTCAAATTTTCGCAAAACCGACCCGAAGTTGTCACATTGTCTCTTTTGGTCGGGTCGGCCAACTGGCGCCGGCAGATAACCGTCAACCTGGTCACCGCCGGAAACCTCGTAGAGCTCCTTCCACGCGTGAGAGTGCTTAGAATCGACAGAGAGAGCTTCTGGAAGCAGTTCGCGAAAAAAGCCTTATTGATTTTTTCATGTCGATATGAAGTTGGTTCCGCCAAGTGTTTTGATAGTAAATGTGCGTCTCCGGAGCTCATATTAAGACGCAGAGGCCCTCATAATTGTTTACAGGTGCGAAACATCTGCTTTCTCAAAATGAATTGTCAAATATCTTTCAAATATTAGCAAAACCGACCCAAATGTGCCACATTGTCTCTTCTAGTCGGATCGGCCAAATGGGCGCCGGCGGTAAGCCGTCAACCTTTCTTACCGCCGGGGGACTCGTAGAGCTTCCTGACAATATATAATATCGGAAAAATGCAGAGAACGTATAGCTTTTTCAGCCCAAGCGATTTCAGACCTCTCGATGCAACAGCCGAACGCCCCCGATGCTTCTGGATTGTCTTCTGCACGAGCTCTCTAGCTCTCCTACAGCCCGAGTTACGTGCGTAAATCGACAGCAACCCTGAAGATGACTCGAACAATACGAATAGTTTGGCAAACCTAGCTCGAGTATCAGACGAAGTTCAGGCCTCTGAATGCGACAGGCGTACGCGTCTGATGTATCCGAATCGATTCCTGTGATTACCAGCCCTGCAGCCCCCCTACAGCCCGAGTTCAGTGCAGAAAACCGACAGAATCTCAGGATGACTCGAACAATACGAATAGCTTCGCGGACCTAGTTCGGGCAGCAGACCGAGTTCCGAGCTCTGGATTCGACAGACGGACGCGCCTGATGTCTCCGAATCGATTCCTGTGACTACCAGCACTGTAGCCCCCCTACAGCCCGAGTTAAGTACAGAAAACCGACAGCACCTCTCAAGATGACTCGAACAATACGAATAGTTTCGCGATTCTAGAGCGGGCAGCCGACCGAGTTCAGAGCTCTGGATTCAACAGACAAACGCGACTGATGACTCTGAATCAGTTTGTAAGTATCAGCTCTGTAGCTGTCATATAGCTAGAGAGCCGAGAGCGTCTGTCAAGATGACTCGAATAATACGAATAGGTTTGCGGACCTAGCTCGGCTAGCAGACCGAGTTCAGACCTCTCGATGCAACAGACGAACGTGCCTGATCATTCTGAATCGATGAGGTGTGCTTACCAGCTCTGTAGCTGTCCTGTATCTCGAGTTAAGTCCAATATACCGACAGCGCGTATCAAGATGACTCCAAACGGCCGATCCCGTCGCAGTGCTTTTTGACAGTAAAAGGTACCCGATCGAGCTGAGATCAAGATGGCGAGCGGGAATAAGATCGAATATCACGGGAAAAATACTAGAGCTCTAACGAATAGTTGAATTTCGAGAACAAATTTTCAACCGACCAAAAGTCACCAAAAGGTCCGTCGAGATTTTTCTTGTCAACTAGCTCTCCAGCGCCCCGGAACTGGCGCCGGCGGTGAACCGTCAACCTGGTCACCGCCGGGAACCTCGTAGAGCTCCTTTCACGCGTGAGAGAGCCCAGAGTCGAAAGAGAGAGCTTCTGGAGGCAGTTCTCGAAAAAATCAAGATTCTTTTTTTCCATGTCGACATGAAGTTGGTTCCCCCAAGTGTTTCGATAGTAATTGTGCGCCTACAGAGCTCATATTAAGACGCAGACGCCCTCATAGTCGTTTACAGGTGCGAAAAACCTGCTTTCTCAAAATGAATTGTCAAATATCCTTCAACAGGCGCCGGCGGTGAATCGTCAACCTGGTCACCGCCGGGAACCTCGTGGAGCTCCCTTCACGCGTGAGAGAGCTCAGAGTCGAAAGAGAGAGTTTCTGAAGGCATTTCTCGAAAAATTGAACATTGACTTTTTTCATGTCGGAATGAAGTTGGTTGCTCCAAGTGCTTCGGTAATAAAAGTGCGCCTAGAGAGCTCATATTAAGACGCAGAGGCTCTCATAACCTTTCACAGGTGCGAAAAATCTGCTTTCTCAAAATAAATGGTCAAATATCTTTCAAGTATTCGCAAAACCACCCAAAAGTTGTCACTTTGTCCTTTCTGGTCGGGTCGACCAGCTAGCTCCACCCCGCGCCGGAATTCCTCTAGCTCATCATGCCGAAGAGCTCTGAAGCGCTTTTTTCGCAAAACCACCCAAAAGTTACCACTGAGCGCCGGCGGTAAACCGTCAACCTTTCTTACCGCCAAGAGACTCGTAGAGCTTCCTGACCATATATAATGTCGAAAAAAATGGCAGAGAACTATAGTTTTTCAGCCTGAACGCCGCCAATGCTTCTGGATTGTCTTCTGAACGAGCTCTGTAGCTCTCCTACAGCCCGAGTTACGTGCGTAAATCGACAGCACCTCTCAAGATGACTCGAAGAATAGGAATAGTTGTCAAACCTAGCTCGAGTATCAGACCAGAGTTCAGACCCCTCAATGCGACAGGCGGACGCGTCTGATGTCTCCGAATCGATTCCTGTCATTACCAGCCCTGCAGCCCCCTACAGCCTCAGTCAAGTGCAGAAAACCGACAGCACCTCTCAGGATGACTCGAACAATACGAATAGTTTCGCGGACCTAGTTCGGGCAGCAGACGGAGTTCCGAGCTCTGGATTCGACAGGCGGACGTCCCTGATGTCTCCAGATCGATGCCTGTGACTACCAGCACTGTAGCCCCCATACAGCCCGAGTGAAGTACAGAAAACCGACACCACATCTCAAGATGACTCGAACAATACAAATAGTTTCGCGATTCTAGATCGGGCAGCAGACCGAGTTCAGAGCTCTGGATTCAACAGACGAACGCGACTGATGACTCTGAATCGGCTTCTGTAAGTATCAGCTCTGTAGCTGTCATATAGCTCGAGTTAAGTACAGAAAACCGAGAGCGCCTGTCAAGATGATTCAAATAATACGAACAGGTTTGCGGACCTAGCTCAGCTAGCAGACCGAGTTCAGACCTCTGGATGCAACAGACGAACGCGCCTGATCATTCTGAATCGATTAGGTGTGCTTGCCAGCTACGTAGCTGTCCTCTATCTCGAGTTAAGTACAAAATACCGACAACGCGTATCAAGATGACCCGAAACGGTCGATCCCGCCAGTGTGCTTTTTGGCAGTAAAAGGTACCCGACCGAGCTGAGATCAAGATGGCCAGCGGGAATAAGATCGAATATCACGGGAAAAGCTACTAGAGCTCAAACGAATTGAGGAATTTCGAGAACAAAATTTTCAACCGACCAAAAATCACCAAAAGGTCCGTCGAGATTTGTCTTGCCAACTGGGCGCCGGCGGTAAACCGTCAACCTTCCTTACCGCCGGGGGACTCGTAGAGCTTCCTGAGCATATATAATGTCAAAAAATTGCAGAGAACAAATAGTTTTTCAGCCTAAACGATTTCAGACCTCTCGATGCAACAGCCAGACGGCCCTCATGCTTCTCGATCGTTTTCTGTGCGCACGAGCTCCGTAGCTCTCCTACAGCCCGAGTTACGTGCGTAAATCGACAGCACCTCTCAAGATCACTCGAACAATACAAATAGTTTCGCGCATCTAGCTCGAGTATCAGATCGAGTTCAGACATCTGAATGCAACAGGCGGACGCGCCTGATGTCTCCGAATCGATTCCTGTGACTACCAGCCCTGCAGCCCCCTTACAGCCCGAGTTAATTGCAGAAAATCGGCAGCACCTCTGAAGATGACTCGAACAATACGAATAATTTCGCGGACCTAGCTCGGGCAGCAGGCCGAGTTCAGGGCTCTGAATGCGACAGGTGGACGCGACTGATGTCTCCGAATCGATTCCAGTGATTACCAGCCCTGCAGCCCCCTTACAGCTCGAGTTAAGTGCAGAAAACGGACAGCACCTCTCAAGATGACTCGACGAATACGAATAGTTTTGCGAACCTAGCTCGGGCAGCACACCGAGTTCCGAGCTCTGGATTCGGCAGGCGGACGCGCCTGATGTCTCCGAATCGATTCCTGTGAGCACGAGCCCTGTAGCCCCCCTACAGCCCGAGTTAAGTGCAGAAAACTGTCAGCACCTCTCAAGATGACTCCAACAACACGAATAGTTTCGCGAACCTAGCTCGGGCAGCAGACCGAGTTCAGACCTCTAGATGGGACAGACGAACGCGCCTGATGATTCGCAATCGATTTCTGTGAGAATGAGCTCTGTAGCTGCCCTACAGCTCGAGTTAAGTACAAAATACCGACAACGCGTATCAAGATGACTCGAAACAGCTGATATTTACCCGATCGAGCTGAGATTAAGAAGGCGAGCGGGAATAAGATCGAATATGGTCAGAAAAAATACTAGAGCTCAAACGAAATGTTGAATTTCGAGAACAAAATTTTCAACCGACCAAAAGTCACCAAAAGGTCCGTCGAGATTTTTCTTGCCAACTAGCTCTCCAGCGCGCCGGAATTACACTTAAGCTTCCAGCAACTAGCTAAGGGAAGCTCTACGAGTTACTAGCTCTCTCTCCAGCGCCCCGGAACTGGGCGCCGGCGGTAAACCGTGAACCTTTCCTACCGCCGGGGGACTCGTAGAGCTTTCTGATAATAAAATGTGGGAAGAAAATTGCAGAGAACGAATAGTTTTTCAGCCCTAGCGATTTCAGACCTCCCCATGCAACAGCCGAACGCCCCTCATGCTTCTGGATCGTTCCTTGTGCGCACGAGATCGTAGCTTCGCCTACAGCCCGAGTACGTGCGAAAATCGACAGCACCTCTCAAGATCACTCGAAACAATACGAATAGGTTTGGCAACTAGATCGAGTACAGCTCGAGTTCAGACTCTGAATTGCAACAGGCGGACGCGCCTGACTGACATTCTGGATCGATAAGCCTGTGCTTACCAGCTTCTGTAGCTGTTCTAAAGTCGTTTCCTGTGATTACCAGCCCTGCAGGCCCCTTACAGCCAGAGTTAAGTGCAGAAAACCGAGAGCACCTCTGAAGACTACTCGAACAATACGAATAGTTTCGCAGACCTAGCTCAGGCAGCAGACCGAGTTCAGAGCTCTGAATGCGACAGGCGGACGCGACTGATGTCTCCGAATCGATTCCAGTGATTACCAGCCCTGCAGCCCCCTTACAGCTCGAGTTAAGTGCAGAAAACGGACAGCACCTCTCAAGATGACTCGAAGAATACGAATAGTTCGCGGACCTAGCTCGGGCAGCACACCGAGTTCTGAGCTCTCGATTTGGCAGGCGGACGCGCCTGATGTCTTCAAATTGATTTCTGTGAGTACGAGCCCTGTAACCCCCCTACAGCCCGAGTTAAGTGCAGAAAACTGACAGCATCTGTCAAGATGACTCGAACAATACGAATAGTTTCGCGAACCTAGCTCGGCCAGCAGACCGAGTTCAGGCCTCTGGATGGAACAGACGAACGCGCCTGATGATTTGCAATCGATTTCTGTGAGAATGAACTCTGTAGCTGCCCTACAGCTCGAGTTAAGTATAAAATACCGACAACGCGTATCAAGATGAGTCGAAACAGCCGATCCCGCCGCGACGCTTTTTTGCAGAAATATTTACCCGATCGAGCTGAGATTAAGACGGCGAGCGGGAATTAGATCGAATATGGTCAGAAAAAATACTAGAGCTCAAACGAATTGTTGAATTTCGAGAACAACTTTTTCAACCGACCAAAAATCACCAAAAGGTCAGTCGAGATTTTTCTTGCCAACTAGCCCTCCACCGCGCCGGAATTACTGGGCGCCGGCGGTAAGCCGTCAACTTTTCTTACCGCCGGGGGACTCGTAGAGCTTCCTGACCATATATAATGTCAAAAAATTGCAGAGAACGAATAGTTTTTCAGCCTAAGCGATTTCAGACCTCTCGATGCAACAGTCGAACGCCCCTCACGCTTCTGGATCGTTTTCTGTGCGAACGAGCTCCGTAGCTCTCCTGCAGCCCGAGTAACGTGCGAAAATCGACAGCACCTCTCAAGATCACTCGAACAATACGAATAGTTTGGCAAACCTAGCTAGTATCAAACCGAGTTCAGACCTCTGAATGCAACAGGCGGACGCGCCTGATGTCTCCGAATCGATTCCTGTGATTACCAGCCCTGCAGCCCCCTTACAGCCCGAGTTAAGTGCAGAAAACCGCCAGCACCTCTGAAGATGACTCGAACCATACGAATAGTTTTGCGGACCTAGCTCGGGCAGCAGACCGAGTTCAGAGCTCTGAATGCGACAGGCGGACGCGACTGATGTCTCCGAATCGATTCCAGTGATTACCAGCCCTGCAGCCCCCTCACAGCTCGAGTTAAGTGCAGAAAACGGACAGCACCTCTCAAGATGGCTCGAAGAATAGCAATAGTTTTGCAGACCTAGCTCGGGCAGCACATCGAGTTCTGAGCTCTGGATTTGGCAGACGGACGCGCCTGATGTCTCCGAATCGATTCCTGTGAGTACGAGCCCTGTAGCCCCCCTACAGCCCGAGTTAAGTGCAGAAAACTGTCAGCACCTCTCAAGATGACTCGAACAATACGAATAGTTTCGCGAACCTAGCTCGAGAACAAAATTTTCAACCGACCAAAAGTCACCAAAAGGTCCGTCGAGATTTCTCTTGCCGGCGGTAAACCGTCAACCTTCCTTACCGCCGGGGGACTCGTAGAGCTTCCATATATAATATGGAAAAAAATGCAGAGAACGAATACGGCAGGTTTGCGCGGCGTCGGCGCGCGCAGAGGTTTTTGACACCGCGTCGATCGTTCCACCTTGAATCGATCGCGGCCCCGATCGTTCAAGGTTGAATTCCGTCGGGTCCAGTGGCGTTACAGTGTCCATCGGTGCTTCCGCGTGGCAGAATTCAACCATGAACGCCTTCGCCGGCGTCGTCGGCGCGCCAACGCCGCATGAACCTACCGTAGTTTTTTCAGCCCAAGCGATTTCAGACCTCTCGATGCAACAGCCGAACGCCCCCGATGCTTCTAAATTGTCTTCTTTGCGAGCTCTGTAGCTCTGCTACAGCCCGAGTTACGTGCGTAAATCGACAGCACCTCTCAAAATGACTCTAACAATACGAATAGTTTGGCAACCCAGCTCGAGTATCAAACCGAGTTCAGACCTCTGAAGCGACAGGCGACCAGCGTCGAGCTGGTCTCCGATCGATTCCTGTGTTGATTACCAGCCCTGCAGCCCCTTGCCAGCCGAGTTAAGTGCAGAAAAACCGACAGGCATCTCTCAGGATGACCTCGAACAATACAATAGTTTTTTGATTGAATCATGAGGCAGCAGAACAGAGTTCCGAGTTCGGAGTGACAGGCGACGCGCCCTGATCTCTCCAAATCGCATTTCTGTGACCAGCCAGCAAGTAGCCCCCCCCCCAGACCGAGTTACGTGCCAGAGAAAACAAGATCACTTCTCAGATGGACGGACGCATTACGAATAGTTTCCCGCGATTCTGATCGGGGCAAGCATTTACGAGTTGAGAGATATGGATTCAACAGACAAAATGCGACAAATGATTCGGAATAGGTGTCTGGAAGTATCAGGTCTGTAGCTGTTCCTATAGCATCGAGTTGAGTACAGAAAAAACCGACGAGCGTCTGTCAAGATAACTCGAATAATACGAATAGGTTTGCGGACCTAGCTCGGCTAGCAGACCGAGTTCAGACCTCTAGATTCAACAGGCGAACGCGCATGATCATTCTGAATCGATTAGCTGTGCTTACCAGCTCTGTAGCTGTCCTAAAGCTCGAGTTATGTTCAGATAACCGTCATCGCGTGTCAAGATGACTTGAAACGGCCGATCCCGCCTGCCTGCTTTTTGGCAGTAAAAGGTACCCGATCGAGCTGAGATCAAGATGGCGAGCGGGAATAAGATCTAATATCAGGGAAAAAATACTAGAGCTCTAACGAATGTTCAAATTTCGAGAACAAAATGTTCAACTGACCAAAAGTCACCAAAAGGTCCGTCGAGATTTTTCTTGCCAACTAGCTCTCCAGCGCCCCGGAATTGGGAACCGGCGGTAAACCGTCAACCAAGTCACCGCCGGGCACCTCGTAGAGCTCTCTTCTTACACAGCGCTCCTCCGAACACGTGAAGGAAGCTTCTGAAGCGAGAGCCGAAAAAATCGAAAAATGACGATTTTTCGGTTTTCATACAGTGGGTTTCTCCAAGTGTTTTGATGGTAATACTGGACCTAGAGCCATAAAAAATTTACCAGCAGATGCGCCATAGCTTACTACAGGGAATGAAAATCTCACTTCTAAAAACGAACTTCAAAATTTTGCATAAAGTGAAAAAAGACCGACCCCAGGTTACCACATTCTCTCTTTTCGTCGGGCTGGCCAACTGGGCGCCGGCGGTAAACCGTCAACCTTTCTTACCGCCGGGGGACTCGTAGTGCTTCCTGACAACAATTAACGTCGAAATGAAAACACCAGAAAAATAGTGTTTCAGCCCAAGCAATTTCAGCAACGCTCGGAGGGCTAAACAGCCCGAAGCCCGATGCGTCCCGCGATTGTCTCTGTACGAGCTCTGTAGCTCTCCTACAGCCCGAGTTACGTGCGAAAATCGACAGACTCTCAAGATGACTCGAACAATACAAATACTTTGGCAAACCTAGCTCGAGTATCCGAGTTCAGACCTATGAATGCGACAGGCGGACGCGTCTTCTACAGGACGCGTCTGATGTCTCTGAATCGATTCCTGTGATTACCAGCCCTGCAGCCCCCCTACAGCCCGAGGTAAGTGCAGGAAACCGACAGCACCTCTCAGGATGACTCGAACAATACGAATAGTTTCGCAGACCTAGTTCGGGCAGCAGACAGAGTTCGGAGCTCTGGATTCGAAAGGCGGACGCGCCTGATGTCTCCGAATCGATTCCAGTGATTACCAGCCATGCAGCCCCCCTACAGCCCGAGTTAAGTGCAGAGAACCTACATCATCTCTCAAGATGACTCGAACAATACGAATAGTTTCGCGATTCTAGATCGGGCAGCAGACCGAGTTTCAGGAGCTCTGGACTCGACAGACGGACGCGGCTGATGTCTCCGAACGATTCCTGTAATCGATTCCTGTGCCTACCAGCACTGGTAGCCCCCCTACATGCCCGAGCTTAAAGACAGAAACCGACAGCACCTCTCAAGATGACTAGAACAATACGAATAGTTTCGCGATTCTAAAGCGGGCAGCCGACCGAGTTCAGAGCTCTGGATTCAACAGACAAACGCGACTGATGACTCTGAATCAGTTTGTAAGTATCAGCTCTGTAGCTGTCATATAGCTAGAGAGCCGAGAGCGTCTGTCAAGATGACTCGAATAATACGAATAGGTTTGCGGACCTAGCTCGGCTAGCAGACCGAGTTCAGACCTCTCGATGCAACAGACGAACGTGCCTGATCATTCTGAATCGATGAGGTGTGCTTACCAGCTCTGTAGCTGTCCTGTATCTCGAGTTAAGTCCAATATACCGACAGCGCGTATCAAGATGACTCCAAACGGCCGATCCCGTCGCAGTGCTTTTTGACAGTAAAAGGTACCCGATCGAGCTGAGATCAAGATGGCGAGCGGGAATAAGATCGAATATCACGGGAAAAATACTAGAGCTCTAACGAATAGTTGAATTTCGAGAACAAATTTTCAACCGACCAAAAGTCACCAAAAGGTCCGTCGAGATTTTTCTTGTCAACTAGCTCTCCAGCGCCCCGGAACTGGCGCCGGCGGTGAACCGTCAACCTGGTCACCGCCGGGAACCTCGTAGAGCTCCTTTCACGCGTGAGAGAGCCCAGAGTCGAAAGAGAGAGCTTCTGGAGGCAGTTCTCGAAAAAATCAACATTATTTTTTTCCATGTCGACATGAAGTTGGTTCCCCCAAGTGTTTCGATAGTAAATCTGCGCCTACAGAGCTCATATTAAAACGCAGACGCCCTCATAGTCGTTTACAGGTGCGAAAAATCTGATTTCTCAAAATGAATTGTCAAATATCCTTCAACTGGCGCCGGCGGTGAACCGTCAACCTGGTCACCGCCGGGAACCTCGTAGAGCTCCCTTCACGCGTGAGAGAGCTCAGAGTCGAAAGAGAGAGTTTCTGAAGGCATTTCTCGAAAAATTGAACATTGACTTTTTTCATGTCGAAATGAAGTTGGTTGCTCTAAGTGTTTCGGTAGTAAAAGTGCGCCTAGAGAGCTCATATTAAGACGCAGAGGCTCTCATAACCTTTCACAGGTGCGAAAAATCTGCTTTCTCAAAATAAATGGTCAAATATCTTTCAAGTATTCGCAAAACCACCCAAAAGTTGTCACTTTGTCCTTTCTGGTCGGGTCGACCAACTAGCTCCACCCCGCGCCGGAATTCCTCTAGCTCATCATGCCGAAGAGCTCTGAAGCGCTTTTTTCGCAAAACCACCCAAAAGTTACCACTGAGCGCCGGCGGTAAACCGTCAACCTTTCTTACCGCCCGGAGACTCGTAGAGCTTCCTGACAATATATAATGTCGAAAAAATGGCAGAGAACTATAGTTTTCCAGCCTGAACGCCGCCAATGCTTCTGGATTGTCTTCTGAACGAACTCTGTAGCTCTCCTACAGCCCGAGTTACGTGCGTAAATCGACAGCACCTCTCAAGATGACTCGAAGAATAGGAATAGTTGTCAAACCTAGCTCGAGTATCAGACCAGAGTTCAGACCCCTCAATGCGACAGGCGGACGCGTCTGATGTCTCCGAATCGATTCCTGTCATTACCAGCCCTGCAGCCCCCTACAGCCTCAGTCAAGTGCAGAAAACCGACAGCACCTCTCAGGATGATTCGAACAATACGAATAGCTTCGCGGACCTAGTTCGGGCAGCAGACGGAGTTCCGAGCTCTGGATTCGACAGGCGGACGTCCCTGATGTCTCCAGATCGATGCCTGTGACTACCAGCACTGTAGCCCCCATACAGCCCGAGTGAAGTACAGAAAACCGACACCACATCTCAAGATGACTCGAACAATACAAATAGTTTCGCGATTCCAGATCGGGCAGCAGACCGAGTTCAGAGCTCTGGATTCAACAGACGAACGCGACTGATGACTCTGAATCGGCTTCTGTAAGAATCAGCTGTAGCTGTCATATAGCTCGGGTTAAGTACAGAAAACCGAGAGCGCCTGTCAAGATGATTCAAATAATACGAACAGGTTTGCGGACCTAGCTCAGCTAGCAGACCGAGTTCAGACCTCTCGATGCAACAGACGAACGCGCCTGATCATTCTGAATCGATTAGGTGTGCTTGCCAGCTACGCAGCTGTCCTCTATCTCGAGTTAAGTACAAAATACCGACAACGCGTATCAAGATGACTCGAAACGGTCGATCCCGCCAGTGTGCTTTTTGGCAGTAAAAGGTACCCGACCGAGCTGAGATCAGGATGGCCAGCGGGAATAAGATCGACTATCACGGGAAAAAATACTAGAGCTCAAACGAATTGAGGAATTTCGAGAACAAAATTTTCAACCGACCAAAAGTCACCAAAAGGTCCGTCGAGATTTTTCTTGCCAACTGGGCGCCGGCGGTAAACCGTCAACCTTCCTTACCGCCGGGGGACTCGTAGAGCTTCCTGAGCATGTATAATGTCAAAAAAATGCTGAGAACGAATAGTTTTTCAGCCTAAACGATTTCAGACCTCTCGATGCAACAGCCAAACGGCCCTCATGCTTCTGGATCGTTTTCTGTCCGCACGAACTCCGTAGCTCTCCTACAGCCCGAGTTACGTGCGTAAACCGACAGCACCTCTCAAGATCACTCGAACAATACAAATAGTTTCGCGAATCTAGCTCGAGTATCAGATCGAGTTCAGACATCTGAATGCAACAGGCGGACGCGCCTGATGTCTCCGAATCGATTCCTGTGACTACCAGCCCTGCAGCCCCCTTACAGCCCGAGTTAAGTGCAGAAAACCGAGAGCACCTCTGAAGCGACTCGAACAATACGAATAGTTTCGCGGACCTAGCTCGGGCAGCAGGCCGAGTTCAGGGCTCTGAATGCGACAGGTGGACGCGACTGATGTCTCCGAATCGATTCCTGTGATTACCCAGCCCTGCAGCCGAACTTACAGCTCAGATGTTAAGTGCAGAACAACGGACAGCACCTCTCAAGATTGACTCGATCGAATACGAATAGTTTCCGAACCTGCCGGCGCAGCACACCAAGATTCCGAGCTCTGGATTCGGCAGGCGGACGCGCCTGATGTCTTCGACCGATTCCTGTGAGCACGAGCCCTGTAGCCACCCTACAGCCCGAGGTGTTGTTAAGTGCAAGAAAACTTCCAGCACCTCTCAAGATGACTCCAACAACACGAATAGTTTCGCGAACCTAGCTCGGGCAGCAGACCGAGTTCAGACCTCTAGATGGGACAGACGAACGCGCCTGATGATTCGCAATCGATTTCTGTGAGAATGAGCTCTGTAGCTGCCCTACAGCTCGAGTTAAGTACAAAATACCGACAACGCGTATCAAGATGACTCGAAACAGCCGATATTTACCCGATCGAGCTGAGATTAAGAAGGCGAGCGGGAATAAGATCGAATATGGTCAGAAAAAATACTAGAGCTCAAAAGAATTGTTGAATTTCGAGAACAAAATTTTCAACCGACAAAAAGTCACCAAAAGGTCCGTCGAGATTTTTCTTGTCAACTAGCTCTCCAGCGCGCCGGAATTACACTTAAGCTTCCAGCAACTAGCTAAGGGAAGCTCTACGAGTTACTAGCTCTCCAGCGCGCCGGAAGTACTCTTAAGCTTCCAGCAATAACTTGCTAAGGGAAGCTCTACGAGTTACTGGGCGCCGGCGGTAAACCGTCAACCTTTCTTACCGCCGGGGGACTCGTAGAGCTTCCTGACCATATATAATGTCGAAAAAAAACGAAAAAGAACGAATAGGTTCAGCCTAAGCGATTCCAGACCTCTCGATGCAATAGAAAACGCCTATGCTTCTGGATCGTTCCTGTGCGCACGGAGATCCGTTAGATCTAACTACAGCCACGAGGTATTTGAGTGCCGGAAAATCGACAGCACTCCTCAAGATCACTCGAAACAGTACGAATAGTTTTGGCAAACCTAGCTCGAGTATCAGACCGAGCTCCAGGACTCTCCTCCCCTCCCCCCACATCCCCCCCCCACCCTCCACTGCAAGCAACAGGCGGACGCGCCTGATCATTCTGGATCGATTAGCTGTGCTTACGAGCTCTGTAGCTGTCCGAATCGATTCCTGTGATTACCAGCCCTGCAGGCCCCTTGGAGCCCGAGTTAAGTGCAGAAAACCGAGAGCACCTCTGAAGACGACGCGAACAATACGAATAGTTTCGCAGACCTAGCTCAGGCAGCAGACCGAGTTCAGAGCTCTGAATGCGACACGCGGACGCGACTGATGTCTCCGAATCGATTCCAGTGATTACCAGCCCTGCAGCCCCCTTACAGCTCGAGTTAAGTGCAGAAAACGGACAGCACCTCTCAAGATGACTCGAAGAATACGAATAGTTCGCGGACCTAGCTCGGGCAGAACACCGAGTTCTGAGCTCTCGATTTGGCAGGCGGACGCGCCTGATGTCTTCAAATTGATTTCTGTGAGTACGAGCCCTGTAACCCCCCTACAGCCCGAGTTCAGTGCAGAAAACTGACAGCATCTCTCAAGATGACTCGAACAATACGAATAGCTTCGCGAACCTAGCTCAGCCAGCAGACCGAGTTCAGGCCTCTGGATGGAACAGACGAACGCGCCTGATGATTTGCAATCGATTTCTGTGAGAATGAGCTCTGTAGCTGCCCTACAGCTCGAGTTAAGTATAAAATACCGACAACGCGTATCAAGATGAGTCGAAACAGCCGATCCCGCCGCGACGCTTTTTTGCAGAAATATTCAACCGATCGAGCTGAGATTAAGACGGCGAGCGGGAATAAGATCGAATATGGTCAGAAAAAATACTAGAGCTCAAACGAATTGTTGAATTTCGAGAACAACTTTTTCAACCGACCAAAAATCACCAAAAGGTCCGTCGAGATTTTTCTTGCCAACTAGCCCTCCAACGCGCCGGACTTACTGGGCGCCGGCGGTAAGCCGTCAACCTTTCTTACCGCCGGGGGACTCGTAGAGCTTCCTGACCATATATAATGTCAAAAAAAATTGCAGAGAACGAATAGTTTTTCAGCCTAAGCGATTTCAGACCTCGCGATGCAACAGCCGAACGCCCCTCACGCTTCTGGATCGTTTTCTGTGCGAACGAGCTCCGTAGCTCTCCTGCAGCCCGAGCTACGTGCGAAAATCGACAGCACCACTCAAGATCACTCGAACAATACAAATAGTTTCGCGAATCTAGCTAGTATCAGACCGAGTTCAGACCTCTGAATGCAACAGGCGGACGCGCCTGATGTCTCCGAATCGATTCCTGTGACTACCAGCCCTGCAGCCCCCTTACAGCCCGAGTTAAGTGCAGAAAACCGACAGCAACTCTGAAGATGACTCGAACCATACGAATAGCTTCGCGGACCTAGCTCGGGCAGCAGACCGAGTTCAGAGCTCTGAATGCGACAGGCGGACGCGACTGATGTCTCCGAATCGATTCCAGTGATTACCAGCCCTGCAGCCCCCCCACAGCTCGAGTTAAGTGCAGAAAACGGACAGCACCTCTCAAGATGACTCGAAGAATAGCAATAGTTTTGCAGACCTAGCTCGGGCAGCACATCGAGTTCTGAGCTCTGGATTTGGCAGACGGACGCGCCTGATGTCTCCGAATCGATTCCTGTGAGCACGAGCCCTGTAGCCCCCCTACAGCCCGAGTTAAGTGCAGAAAACTGTCAGCACCTCTCAAGATGACTCGAACAATACGAATAGCTTCGCGAACCTAGCTCGAGAACAAAATTTTCAACCGACCAAAAGTCACCAAAAGGTCCGTCGAGATTTTTCTTGCCGGCGGTAAACCGTCAACCTTCCTTACCGCCGGGGGACTCGTAGAGCTTCCATATATAATGCTTTTTCTTTTTTTTTTCTTTTTATTTCTTTTTTTACTTTTTTTTGTTTCTTCTCCTCTCTTTATTTTTTTCTTTTTTTTCTTTTCTTTTTTTTTTTATTTTTTTTTTTTTTTTCTTCTGAAAAAAAGGAGAGAACGAAACGGAGGCTTTGCGCAGGGATCTTTTCTCCCCCCTTCCCCTGCCCTCCAAACCTCCCCAGTCTTTAAATTAAAACCCTTCCCCCCCTCCTTCACGGGCGCGCAGAGGTTTTTGACACCGCGTCGATTCGTTCCACCTGAATCGATCGGGCCCTATCGTTAGGTTGAAACTCGTTCGGGTCCAGTGGCGTTTTACCGTGCCCATCAGTGGCTTCCCGCGTGGGCAGGAATTCAACCAGAAACTGTCCTCTCGACGGGCGTTCGTCGTGCGGCCAACGCCGCCAGAACCTACGTAGGTTTTTCAGCACAAGCGATTTCATACCTCTCGATGCAACAGCCGAACGCCCCCGATGCTTCTGGATTGTCTTCTTTACGAGCTCTGCAGCTCTCCTACAGCCCGAGTTACGTGCGTAAATCGACAGCACCTCTCAAGATGACTCTAACAAAACGAATAGTTTGGCAACCCAGCTCGAGTATCAAACCGAGTTCAGACCTCTGAATGCGACAGGCGGACGCGTCTGATGTCTCCGAATCGATTCCTGTGACTACCAGCCCTGCAGCCCCCCTACAGCCCGAGTTAAGTGCAGAAAACCGACAGCATCTCTCAGGATGACTCGAACAATACAATAGTTTTGCGGACCTAGCTCGGGCAGCAGACCGAGTTCCGAGCTCTCGATTCGACAGGAGGACGCGCCTGATCTCTCCAAATCGATTTCTGTGACCAGCAGCACTGTAGCCCCCCCCCAGCCCGAGTTACGTGCAGAAAACCAAGATCACTTCTCAAGATGACTCGAACAATACGAATAGTTTCGCGATTCTAGATCGGGCAGCATACCGAGTTGAGAGCTCTGGATTCAACAGACAAATGCGACTGATAATTCTGAATCGGTTTCTGTAAGTATCAGCTCTGTAGCTGTCCTATAGCTCGAGTTTAGTACAGAAAACCGAGAGCGTCTGTCAAGATGCCTCGAATAATATGAATAGGTTTGCGGACCTAGCTCAGCTAGCAGACCGAGTTCAGACCTCTGGATTCAACAGGCGAACGCGCCTGATCATTCTGAATCGATTAGCTGTGCTTACCAGCTCTGTAGCTGTCCTAAAGCTCGAGTTATGTTCAGATAACCGTCATCGCGTGTCAAGATGACTTGAAACGGCGATCCCGCCTGCTGCTTTTGGCAGTAGAAAAAGTACCGATCGAGGAGATCACAGATGGCGAGCGAATAAGATCTAATATATGGAAAAAATAATTACTAGAGCTATAGCGAATGTTCAAATTTGAGAACAAAAGTTCAACTGACCAAACATCACAAAAAGGCCGTCGAGAGTTTTTCTTGCCAAATAGCGCTCCAGGACCCGGAATTGGAAAACGGCGGTAAACCGTCAACCAAGTTACCGCCGGGCACCTCGTAGAGCTCTCTTCTTACACAGCGCTCCTCCGAACACGTGAAGGAAGCTTCTGAGCGAGAGCCGAAAAAATCGAAAAATACGATTTGTCGGTTTTCATGCAGTGGGTTCCTCCAAGTGTTTTGATAGTAATACTGGACCTAGAGCCATAGAAATTTCACCAGAAGGTGTGCCATAGCTTACTACAGGGAATAAAAATCTCACTTCTAAAAACGAACTTCAAAATTTTGCATAAAGTCAAAAACACCAACCCCAGGTTACCACATTCTCTCTTTTCGTCGGGGCGGCAACTGGGCGCCGGGCGCGCTAAAAACCGTCAACCTCTTCATACGACCAGGGGGGGCTTCGTTAGTGCTTTCCTGACAACATATAATGGCGAAGAAAAATCCCACCGAAAACAATAGTTTTAGCACAAGCAATTCAAGACCTCTCGGATGCAACAGCCGAACGCCCCCGATGCTTCTGGATTGGCTTCTGTACGAGCTCTGTAGCTCTCCTACAGCCCGAGCTACGTGCGTAAATCGACAGCACCTCTCAAGATGACTCGAACAATACGAATAGTTTGGCAAACCTAGCTCGAGTATCAGACCGAGTTCAGACCTCTGCATGCGACAGGCGGACGCGTCTGATGTCTCTGAATCGATTCCTGTGATGACCAGCCCTGCAGCCCCCCCTACAGCCCGAGTTAAGTGCAGGAAACCGACAGCCCCTCTCAGGATGACTCGAACAATACGAATAGCTTCGCGGACCTAGTTCGGGCAGCAGACAGAGTTCGGAGCTCTGCATTCGAGAGGCGGACGCGCCTGATGTCTCCGAATCGATTCCAGTGATTACCAGCCATGCAGCCCCGCTACAGTCCGAGTTAAGTGCAGAGAACCGACAGCATCTCTCAAGATGACTCGAACAATACGAATAGTTTCGCGATTCTAGATCGGGCAGCAGACCGAGTTCAGAGCTCTGGATTCAACAGACCACTGATGATTCCGAATCAGATTCTGTACGTATCAGCTATGTAGCTGTCCTGTAGCTCGAGTTAAATGCAGAAAACCGAGAGCGTCTGTCAAGATGACTCGAATAATACGAATAGGTTTGCGGATCTACCTCGGCTAGCAGACCGAGTTCAGAACTCTGGGTTTAACAAGCGAACGCGCCTGATCATTCTGAATCGATTAGCTGTGCTTACCAGCTCTGTAGCTGTCCTAAAGCTCGAGTTATCTTGAGAAAACGGTCACCGCGTGACAAGATGACCCGAAACGGGCGATCCCGCCTGGACGCTTTCTGGCAGTAAAAGGTACCCGATAGAGCTGAGATCAAGACGGCGAGCGGGAATAATATCGAATATCACGGGGAAATACTAGAGCTCTAACGAATGTTCAAATTTTGAGAACGAAATTTTCAACCGACCAAAAGTCATCAAAAGGTCCGTCGAGATTTTTCTTGCCAACTACCTCTCCAGCGCCCCGGAATGACTGGAACCGGCGGTAAACCGTCAACCAGGTTACCGATGGACAGACAGCCGCGCCTCATAATTTCCAATCGGTTCCTGTAAGTGTCAGCTCTGTAGCTGTCCTAAATCTCGGAATACATATAGAAAACCGTCGATGCGTGTGAAGATGACTCGAAACGGCCGTCGGTTCCAGCAAGTGTTTTGATAGTAATATTGCAGCTACGGACCTCAGAATTTAACTGACATCCGCGGCATAACCCACTACACGTGAGAAAAATACCGGTTCTCAGAACGAATTTTCAAATTGTTTGCAAAGATTGATAAACTGACCCAAAGTTAACACATTGTCTCTTGATGCCGGGTCGGCCAACTAGCTCCGCCCTGCGCCCGAATTCCTCTGAGCTCATCTTGCAAAGAGCTCTACGAGGTACTCTTAAGCTTCCAGCAATAAATTGCTAAGGGAAGCTCTGCGAGTTACTAGCTCTCCAGCGCGCCGGAATGACTCTTAAGCTTCCAGCAACTAGCTAAGGGAAGCTCTACGAGTTACTTGGTAGCGTCCAAAACCCGGAGAGCGAAGAGAATCTCGGGGACGGGAAATCTTTCCTAGTGGGTCTTGGGGAGCTCCCCTGGAGCGCTGCGGAAGCGCTGCCAGAAACACTGGGCGCCGGCGGTAAACCGTCAACCTTTGTTACCGCCGGGGGACTCGTAGAGCTTCCTGACAACATGTAATGTCGAAAAAAAAAAAACAGAAAAATACTTTTTCAGCCCAAGCAATTTCAGACCTCTCGGATGCAACAGCCGAACGCCCCCGATACTTCTGGATTGTCTTCCCTACGAGCTCTGTAGCTCTCCTACAGCCCGAGTTACGTGCGAAAATCGACAGCACCTCTCAAGATGACTCGAACAATACGAATAGTTTGGCAAACCTAGCTCGAGTATCAGACCGAGTTCAGACCTCTGCATACGCGTCTGATGTCTCTGAATCGATTCCTGTGATTACCAGCCCTGCAGCCCCCCCTACAGCCCGAGCTACTCCATCCTACCCCTCCCCATACACCTCCCTGGCATACTACTCCGCATGCATCACCCGGGCACTTAAAGCGCAGGAAACCCACAGCACCTCTCAGGAGACTGAATGTTTCGCGGAACGAGTTCGAGGCAGCAGACAGAGTTCGGAGTCGCATTCGACAGGCGGGCGCCTGATGTACGCCCCCCCCCCCCCTTTTTTGTTTTTTGTCGAAATCGATTCCAGTGATTACCAGCCATGCAGCCCCGCTACAGCCCGAGGTAAGTGCGAGAACCGACAGCATCTCTCAAGATGACTCGAACAATACGAATAGTTTCGCGGTTCTAGATCGGGCAGCAAACCGAGTTCAGAGCTCTGGATTCAACAGACAACGGCCACTGATGATTCTGGATCAGATTATGTACGCATCAGCTCGGTAGCTGTCCTGTAGCTCGAGTTAAGTACAGAAAACCGAGAGCGTCTGTCAAGATGACTCGAATAATACGAATAGGTGTGCGGACCTAGCTCGGCTAGCAGACCGAGTTCAGACCTGTGGGTTAAACAGGCGAACGCGCCTGATCATTCTAAATCGATTAGCTGTGCTGATCAGCTCTGTAGCTGTCCTAAAGCTCGAGTTATCTTGAGAAAACCGACAGCGCGTGACAAGATGACTCGAAACGGCCGATCCCGCCAGTGTGCTTTTTGGCAGTAAAAGGTACCCGATCGAGCTGAGATCAAGATGGCGAGCGGGAATAAGATCGAATATCACGGGAAAAAATACTAGAGCTCAAACGAATTGAGGAATTTCGAGAACAAAATGTTCAACTGACCAAAAGTCACCAAAAGGTCCGTCGAGATTTTTGCCAACTAGCTCTCCAGCGCCCCGGAACTGGCGCCGGCGGTGGACCGTGAACCTCGTAGAGCTCCTTGCACGCGTAAGAGTGATCAGATTTGAAGCAGATAGCTTCTTAGAGCATTTCTAGAACATCATAATTGTTTCTCGGTGTCAACGATACGTCGGTTCCTCCAAATGTTTGGAAAGTAAAACTCTTACGAACGAGCTGAGCTGCTCCCAGAAGAAAATCAAGATACTGATGCTGGGAGTAAAAATCTGCTTTCTCAGAATGAATTGTTAAACAATTTCAAATTTTCGCAAAACCGACCGAAAGTTATCACATCTTCTTTTCTGGTCGGGTCACCAAAAGGTCCGTCGAGATTTTTCTTGCCAACAAGCTCTCCAGCGCCCCCGAATTACTTTTAAGCTTCCAGCAATAGCTTGCTAAGGGAAGCTCTACGAGTTACTTCCATGCGTGCCTGCACGCATGCAGGCACGCGTGGAAGCTTGCCAGAAGCTCTCCCGGACACGTTGCCGGGCCGCCGGAGGCTCTGCGGGGATTCTGGAGCGCCGCGGAGGAGCTCCTGGCGGGCACCACCACCGCCCGGCTTCTAATCTTAAACCCTTTAGCTCTCAGCGAGCTCCCCGGGAACTTTGTCCTTTCTGGCCGGTCGGCCAACTGGGCGCCGGCAAACCGTCAACCTCCCTTACCGCCGGGGGACTCGTAGAGCTTCCTGAGGATATATAATGTCGAAAAAATGCAGAGAACGAATAGTTTTTCAGCCTAAACAATTTCAGACCTCTCGATGCAACAGCCAAACGCCCCTCATACTTCTAGATCGTTCTCTGTGCGCACGAGCTCCGTAGCTCTCCTGCAGGCCGAGTTACGTGCGAAAATCGACAGCACCTCTCAAGATCACTCGAACAATAGAAATAATTCCACGAATCTAGCTCGAGTATCAGATATCTGAATGCAACAAGCGAACGCGTCTGATGTCTCCGAATCGATTTCTGTGATTACCAGCCCTGCAGCCCCCTTACAGCCCGATTTAAGTGCAGAAAAATCGACAGCACCTCTGAAGATGACTCGAACAATACGAATAGTTTCGCGGACCTAGCTCGGGCAGCAGGCCGAGTTCAGGGCTTTGAATGCGACAGGTGGACGCGACTGAGGTCCCTGAATCGATTCCAGTGATTACCAGCCCTGCATACCCCTCACAGCTCGAGTTAACTGCAGAAAACGGACAGCACCTCTCAAGATCACTCGAGGAATACAAATAGTTTTGTGAACAAAGCTCGGGTACGCGTTTTCGGTATTTTGTACTTAACTCGAGAGCTGTAGGGCAGCTACAGAGGTCATTATCGCATAAATCGATTGCGAATCATCAGGCGCGTTCGTCTGTCCCATCTAGAGATATGAACTCGGTCTGCTGCCCGAGCTAGGTTCGCGAAACTATTCGTGTTGTTGGAGTCATCTTGAGAGATGCTGACAGTTTTCTGCACTGAACTCGGGCTGTAGGGGGGCTACAGGGCTCGTACTCACAGGAATCGACTCGGAGACATCAGGCGCGTCCGCCTGCCGAATCCAGAGCTCGGAACTCAGTGTGCTTCTCAAGATGACTCGAAACAGCCGATCCCGCCGCGATGCATTTTTGCAGAAGTATTTACCCGATCGAGCTGAGATTAAGAAGGCGGAATAAGCTTCCAGCAATAACTCGCTAAGGGAAGCTCTACGAGTGACTTGCTCCACCCCGCGCCGGAACTGGGCGCCGGCGGTAGACCGTCAACCTTTGTTACCGCCGGGGGACTCGTAGAGCTTCCTGACAACATATAATGTCGAAAAAAATTACACATAAAAAATAGTTTTTCAGCCCAAGGAATTTCAGAACTCTCAGATGCAACAGCCCAACGCCCCCGATGTTTCTGAATTGTCTTCTGTCCGAGCTCTGTAGCTCTCCAACAGCCCGAGTTACGTGCGTACATCGACAGCACCTTTATAAATGACTCAAAGAATACAAATAGTTTCGCAAACCTAGCTCGAGTATCAGACGGAGTTCAGACCTCTGCATGCGACAGGCAGACGCGTCTGATGTGTCTGGATCTATTCCTGTGATTATCAGCCCTGCAGCCCCCCCCCCCCTACAGCCCGAGTTAGCTGCAGCAAACCGACAGCACCTCTCAGGATGACTCGAACAATACGAATAGTTTCGCGGACTTAGTTCGGGCAGCAGACAGAGTTCAGAGCTCTGGATTCGAAAGACGGACGCGCCTGATCTCTCCGAATCGATTCCAGTGATTACCAGCCATGCAGCCCCCCTACAGCCCGAGTTAAGTGGAGAGAACCGGTTCTAGATCGGGCAGCAGACCGAATTCAGAGCTCTGGATTCAACAGACAACGGCCACTGATGATTCTGAATCAGATTCTGTACGTATCAGCTCTGTAGCTGTCCTGTAGCTCGACTTAAGTACAGAAAACCCAGAGCGTCTGTCAAAATGACCCGAATAATACGAATAGGCTTGCGGACCTAGCTCGGCTAGCAGACCGAGTTCAGCTCTAGGTTCAACAGGCGAACGCGCCTGATCATTCTGATCGATAAGCTCTGCTTAGCAGCTCTGTAGCTGTCCTGAAGCTCGAGTTATCTTGAGAAAACCGTCACCGCGTGACAAGATGACCCGAAACGGTCCATCCCGCCCGCGTGCATTTTAGCAGTAAAAAGTACCCGATCGAGCTGAGATCAAGATGGCGAGCGGAAATAAGATCGAATATCACGGGAAAACATACTAGAGCTCAAACGAATTGTTGAATTTCGAGAACAAAATTTTTCAACCGACCAAAAGTCACCAAAAGGTCCGTCGAGATTTGTCTTGCCAACTGGGCGCCAGCGGTAAACCGTCAACCTTTGTTACCGCCGGGGGACTCGTAGAGCTCCTGACAACATAAAATGCAGAAAAAAATTACACCGAAAAAAAAAAAACAGCCCGAGCAATTTCAAACCTCTCGGATGCAACAGCCGAACGCCCCCGATGCTTCTGGATTCTCTGTACGAGCTCTGTAGCTCTCCTACAGCCCGAGTTACGTGCGAAAAATCGACAGCACCTCTCAAGATGACTCGAATAATACGAATAGTTTGGCAAACCTAGCTCGAGTGTCAGACCGAGTTCAAACCTCTGCATGCGACAGGTGGACGCGTCTGATGTCTGCGAATCGACTCCTGTGATTACCAGCCCAACAGCCCCCCCAACAGCCCGAGTTAAGTGCAGGAAACCGACAGCACCTGTCAGGATGACTCGAACAATGCGAATATTTTCGCAGACCTAGTTCGGGCAGCAGACAGAGTTCGAAGCTCTGGATTCGAAGGCGGACGCGCCTGATGTCTCCGAATCGATTCTAGTGATTACCAGCCATGCAGCTGCCCTACAGCCCGAGTTAAGTGCAGAGAACCAACAGCATCTCTCAAGATAACTCGAACAATACGAATAGTTTTTGCGATTCTAGATCGGGCAGCAGACCGAGTTCAGAGCTCTGGAGTCAACAGACATGGGCCACTGATTATCTGACTCATATTCCTGTACGTATTAGCTCTGGAATGTCCTTTAACTCGACTTAAGTACGTCTCTCAAGATACCTCTCGATAATACTGGAACCCGGTCGTAAACGTCAACCTGGTTACCGCCGGAGACCTCGTAGAGCTCTTTCCTGCAAGGCGATCGCTGGAACACATGCAGACAGCTTCTGTGGAGAAAGCTTCTGGAGCGAGAAACAAAACACTCGAACAATCACGTTTTTCTGTTTTTATTCTACGTGGGTTCCCCGAAGTGTTTTGAGTACTGCACCTACAGACCTGATAATTTGACTGGCAGACGCGGCATAACCCACTACAGGTGCGAAAAATCTGCTTTCTCAAAATGAATTGTCAAACATCTTTAAAAAAATTGCAAAACCACCAAAAGTTATGACTTTGTCCTTTCTGGCCGGGTCGACCAACTAGCTCCACCCCGCGCCGGAACTGGGCGCCGGCGGTAAACCGTCAACCTTTGTTACCGCCGGGGGACTCGTAGAGCTGCCTGACAGCATATAGCGTGAAAAAAAACTCCAGAGAACGACTAGTTTTTCAGCCCAAGCGATTTCAGACCTCTCAAGATGACTCTAAGAGAAAACAAATAGTTTCGCAATCCAGTTCGAGTAGCGAACCGAATTCAGACCTCTGAATGCACTAGGCAGACGCGTCTGATGTCTGCAAATCGACCCATGTGATTAACAGCCCTGCAGTCCCGCTGAAGACCGAGTTAAGTGCAGAAAACTGACAACATCTCTCGGGATGACTCGAATAATACAATAGTTTCGCGGATCTAAATCGAGCAGCAGACCGAGTTCCGAGCTCTAGAATCGACCGACGGACGCACCTGATCTGTGCAAATCGATTTGTGTGACCCGCAGCACTGTAGTCCTCCCCCAGCACGAGTTGATTGCAGAAAATTAAAGCACTTATCAAGATGATTCGGCCAATACGAACAGTTTTGCGAACCTAGCTTGAGCAGCAGGCCGATTTTAGAGCTCTCGAATCAACAGACGAACGCGTCTGATGATTCCCGATCGATTTCTGTGACTATGAGCTCTGTAGCTGCCCTACAGCTCGCGTTAAGTACAGAAAACCGAGAGCGTCTGTCAAGATGACTCGAATAATACCAATAGGTGTGCGGACCTAGCTCGGCTAGCAGACCGAATTCAGACCTCTAGATTCAACAGGCGAACGCGCCCGATGATTCGGAATGCGATAGGTGTGCTTACGAGCTCTGTAGCTGCCCTACAGCTCGAG
Source organism: Prorocentrum cordatum (assembly GCA_963575745.1). Classification (NCBI taxonomy): domain Eukaryota; class Dinophyceae; order Prorocentrales; family Prorocentraceae; genus Prorocentrum; species Prorocentrum cordatum. The sequence goes on from CAUYUJ010005838.1 coordinate 57,272, forward strand.
TTAAGTACAAAATACCGACAACGCGTATCAAGATGACTCGAAACGGCCGATCCCGCCACAGTGCTTTTCGATAGTAATACCCACCCGATCGAGCTGAGATTCAGATGACGAGCGGGAATAAGATCGAATATCACGGGAAAAAATACTAGAGCTCAAACGGAGAAAAAATTCAACCGAGCCAAAGTTGTCAAAAGTTCAGTTCTTTTTTTTTCGAGCCAACTAGCTCTCCAGCGCGCCGGAACTGGCGCCGGCGGTGAACCGTCAACCTGGTCACCGCCGAGAACCTCGTAGAGCTCCTTGCATCCGTAAGAAAGCTCAGAATCAAAGCGATAGCTTTTGGAAGCTTTTCTACAAAAACTTCAAGTTGAGATTTTTCGGAGTTAACATGAAGTCGGTTCCTCCAAGTGAACTGGTACTGAAAATGGCTCAGGGAAACAAGTTAATATATCAATGCTCGGAGTAAAAATCTGCTTTTTGAAAATGAATTGTCAAATATCTTTCAAAACATTGCAAGACCACCCAAAAGTTATCACTTTGTCCTTTCTGGCCGGGTCGACCAACTGGGCGCCGGCGGTAAACCGTCAACCTTTCTTACCGCCGGGGGACTCGTAGAGCTTCCTGACAGTATATACTGTGGAAAAAACTCCAAAGAACGACTAGTTTTTCAGCCCAAGCGATTTCAGACCTCTCAAGATGACTCTAACCAAAAAAACAAACAGTTTCGCAACCCAGTTCGAGTATCGAACCGAGTTCAGACCTCTGAATGCGACAGGCGGGCGCGTCTGATGTCTGTGAATCCACTCATGTGATTCCCAGCCCTGCAGCTCCCCTACAGCCGGAGTTAGGTGCAGAAAACCGACAGTATCGACTCGAAT
>CAUYUJ010005839.1:0-40000 GCA_963575745.1 Prorocentrum cordatum
TCGTCAGGCTGGGCGCCGACGGGCCGGTGCCGCTCTCCCCTTGCCGCGTTTTCGCCCCGCCGGGCCTTCCGGAAGGCCCTCGTCGCTGCGGCCGGATTGGCCTCGAAGCTCTGGCGAAGCGTCCTGGCCTGCCTGTAGGCCCACCAAAGAATGTTCTGAGAGCATGTTGTGGCTTGCACGAAATGTTCTTCGAACATGTCTGGCTGAGACGGTCTTGGTTTAATGCATCGGGCTGTTTTACAACATTGCTTTTGTCATGATGACGTCTTTGGGTTCTAAGAACATGTCGTGGTAGGCCTGTTGGAATGCCAGGACGGTCGGCCCCTGCTCAAGACAAAAGGGCAGATGCCGCTCACCTTGTCGCGTTTTCGCCCTGGCGGGCTTCCTCTGGAAGGCCCGCGTCGCCACGGCCGGATTCGCCTCGAAGCTCGAGCAAGAGCGCACTCCGAGAGGGGTCTGGGGAGCAGCGGCACGGGTGCGTTTGTGTCCTTCCAGACGACGACGGTGACGACGTGGACGCCGCGGGTGACGAGGTCGCTGAGGATGGCGGCGGCGCCGACGGCCGCCCTCCTCTTTCCCAACCGTCCTGTGGTTTTGGGCCCTCGTTTTGAAGAGACAGTGCCCCACGTCTCCTCTCATTGCTCCTCCCACTCCTCTCCTTTTTTTCCCAACCATCCTGTGGTGTTGGGTCATCGTTTTAAAAGAGACAGCGCCCCGCGTTCTCCTCTTCCTCTTCCCCCCCCCCCTCCTTCCTTGGCGCAGCCCGCATGCGTTCCGCCACCCACCCACTTCGGCACACACCTCACACGTTTCGTGGCCCCATCTATAGGGAGCTCCACCGAGGGTCCCAGTGGCGCAGCCCGCATGCGTACCCGCTACCCATTTCGGCACACCTCTCACACGTTTCGTGGCCCCATAAGGGTACCCTACCGATGGCCCCAGCGGCGATGCCCACATGCGTCCCCGCCACCCATTCCGGCACACCCCTCACACGCTTCGTGGCCCCATAGAGGGCTCCGCAGAAGCCGAGACTCACAACTGCGTCACGCACAACCGCATATGGTCGGGTCCTTCGCCAGGCGACCCACCGGTCGTGGAAAGCAGGTATGCTGCGGTTCCCATATCCCAACATACTCCAGGCGCCCTCCTTCTTCAATGCTCGAGCGGCTTCACCTTCTCCGACCTCCCAAGGGGGCGGACGGAACTCAGTCTCCTCTCGAGGCCTTCCTGCTTTATTTTTCTGCCTGCTTCTTCCGACCATGACATGACATGACAGAAGCCGCGCCTAGACGGCGCATTGGCAAAGAAGAGTAGCCCATGCGTGTGACAAAAAGGATGTGCTGCCGCAGCGCCTCGGCTCTTCCACGCCCGCTCCCTGTGGTCCAGCGCGGTGCGAGGAACTCTTCCGACCGATGGGTACTTTTGAAGGGCGAGGCGCGGGAGACGGCCAGGGGAGGCGCGGGAAGACGGGGGAGGCCCTGGCCCAGGGCCTCCGGGCTGCTCCCGCCGGCTGCATCTGCCGCCGCCGCCGCACTGCCTCTCGCTTGCTCGGCCGCGCGGCTGGCGCCGCTCCCTGGCCACGGGCCGCCAGCGAGAGCGGCACGTGGCCGGGGGAGGGGGGAGGAGGAGGAGGTGGGGACAAGGAGGAGCAGACCAGGAGGAGGAGGAGGAGGAGGAGGAGGAGGGAGTAGGAGACCAGGAGGGGAGAGAGGCGAAGAAGGAAGAGGAAAAGAAGGACCAGTGCAACCCAAGACGCATCAAGGATATGCAACAATTTCTCCTTCCGAGTTCCCTCGCCACAGGTCACCACAATAATATATCTGCATTATGGGACGTGCCCCGTTAGAAGACAACCCTTGATAATCTTTCATCGTTGCCAAAGCACCCTACCGGGGACCCGAACGCCGCGAAGCAACCTGACTGGTGCGTACTGACACTTCTCATGCTAGAGCACCGTTCCTGGGACTCCAGCTTTGCGCATCAACATGACTGTTGCGCCCTGGTAGTCCTAACTCATGCCAGGACCCCGCTCCTGGGACTTCCACCGCACCAATCCTTGGAGCGGTTGCACACCTTCCTGGCGACTGTGCGGGTTGCAAGAAGCGGGAGCCACACCTTGAAAAGCAGCCGCCGTCCACCCGTTGAAGCTGTTCTCAGCGTTGATGACGCGTGTGCGCGGCTCTGGGGCGAGACCCCCTCCTCTTGACGGGGCGCCGCCCTCCACCCGTGCAGCCGCTGTGCAGACTTTGGAGGCGTGCGGGGCGCCAGCGCGAGAGCCACATCTTGAAAAGGGACCGCCCTCCATCCTGGAGTTTGTCAGACAGTTGTGTAACCAGTGTGCGCGGCCCCGAGGCGAGAGCCACCTCTCGAAAAGGCGCCGCCCTGCATCCTTCCTTGAAGCTGTTTGGGAGCTTTGAAGACGAATGTGCGCGGCGCTAAGGCGAGCGCCACGCTTTTTTTTACCACTCGCCCTCCATCTTTGAAGGTGCTTCAAGTTTCGGGCTTCATGATCATAACTGGTGAGGGCGTCCCAGACGAAACGCCCAGCCCGTCCTACCGACACGCTTCGGGGTGCTACAGGGATCAGTTATGTATAGGGAGTGGGGGTGGAGGAGGAGGAGGAAGATGTTAGCCAGCGTGGACGCTAAGCAGTGATGTCATGCAATATGTGCAGTGCAACCTAGGTGGTGCAATCACTGCGGTGCAATCTAGATGGTGTCATCCATATGTTGCAATCTATTTAGTGCGAAATAATTCAAAGCAGCGCAACGCAATGTAAAGCAATTCAACGCACTACAGCGCAATGCAACGCAGCGCAATGCAAGCAACGCAAATCAACGTAACGCAATGCAGCGCAACACACATCACTTCAATGCAACGTAAAGGCATGCAACGCATTGCGGAGGGAGCCAAGCAACGCAATGCAATGGTGTGCAAATCAGCGCATAGCAATGACACGCACTTCAAAGCAATGCAGGACAATGCAACTCAACGCAACGCAACTCAACGCAATGCACAGGACTGCGAAGCAATGCACAGCAATGCAAAGCAACGCAACGCACTGCAAAGCAATACAACGCCATACAATGAAGTGCAGCGCAATGCAATCCTGTTCAAACGATGCGATTGCAGTACAGTGCCAAGACGACGGGCGGCGACGAGGCGGCGACGGCGGCCACGTGGCGGCCAGAGCGGCCCGCAGACACAGTTCCTTAGAAGACGCATGTTAACCAACGTGGGCCCCAAACAGAGTGGTTCTAGCGGACCAGGTTGTGCAACCTGTGTTGGGCAATCTATGTGGTGCCATCTGTGTGGTGCCATCTCTGTTCTGCAAGATAGGTGGAGCAACCTCTGTGGTGCAACCTGTGGGGTGCATTGTGAAGTCGATGCTGTGCCAAATATGTGTGGTGCAATATATATATATATATATATATATATATGGTGCCGGCCATCTGGTTCATACTATGTGGTGCAACACATGTGGTATATTGTTTGTTGTGGAGTATACGTGGAGCAATCCATGTGGTGCAATCTGCGTAGTGCAATCTTCGTTGTGCAATAAAGTTTGTCCAGCAACTTTTGTGTAATCTATGTGGTACCAAACGTGTGGTGCATTGTATGTGGTGCAATCTATACTGTGCAATCCATCTGGTGCGCAGTACATATGTGTTGTGTAATCTAGGTGCAGCAGTCTATGTGGTGCTCTCTATGTTGTGCAATCCACTCTGCTGAACTTGAAGTCGTCATCTCCACTGCTCGCGCAAACATCCCACCCACCCACCCGCAACTTGGTTTGCAAAACCTGTTCAGACCGACTACGACGACACCGACGACAACGACTAGGACGACACCGATGACGTCTCCGACGACTTCGACGACGACAACGACGCCGACGTCGACGACGACGAAGACGACGACGACGCCAACGAAGGCGACGACGAGGGAGGAGGAAGGACGACGACGGCGACAACGACGACAACGACGAGGGAGGAGGGAGGACGGCGGCGACGCGAACGACGAAGAAGGAGGAATGACGGCGACGCCGACGACGACAACGACGAGGGAGGAGGGAAAACGACGACGACAACGACGACGACGACGACGACGGCAACATAGGAAGGACGACGACGAGACGCCGACGACGGACGACGACGACGACGAGGGAGGAGGAGGAGGGAGGACGACCACGGCGACAACGACGACGGAAACGACCACGACTCCAAAGAGGACGACGACGACGAACACGAGGAATGACATACGACGACGTAGGCGACGACGACGACGACGACGCGGGAGGAGGGAGGACGGCGACGACGACGACGACGACGACGACGACGACGACGACGACGACTCAAGAGCGCGCGCGCACGCTTTTGTTGAAAATCCGTGTTGCGAAACCTTGGGTTTTTGTATGTTTTTTGGGCGCACGATGTTGAAATCCTTACAAAACCGAAGGGTTTTGAAGGATTTCGGCATACGCCCGCGACGACGCGCGCGTCTGCACTTCGCCCCTTTTTTGGCAGAGGATTCTCGCGACGGCACACGCGCAAGGGCGTTCGACAGATTTCGACATGCGCGCGCGCGAAGCCCGTTTGGTAGAATGTTGTGAAAACCTTGAAAAACCAATGGTTTTCCTCAGATTTCGTAAGGGCTCGCGCGGCAGCTTTTTTAGCACATCAGTGTTGCGAAACCATGTGTTGTTGTATGTTTTTTGGGAACTCGATTGCGAAATCCTTCCGACACCGAAGGTTTTTGAAGGATTTCGGCATGCGCGCGCGACGACGCGCGCGTGTGCACTTCGTCCCATTTGTTGCAAGGGATTTGTGAAAAAAGTGCTGGTTTAGATCAAACATGTCACCGCGTAGTTGTTTTCCTTCTTCAAGGGGAACCTCAGGGGGATGGATACCGACGGCATTTGACATTGTAATTTCAAATTCAGGATGGACTTGAGGTCAGAATCATATGTGATTTACATACCCGAAAGGTGAAGTGATAACTTTGGGGGGGGGGGGGGGTAGATCCTATTCTGTTTTACAAAGGAGAATCTATGTGGTGCAGTCCGCTCTGCTGAACTTGAAGTCGCCATCTCCACTGCTCGCGCAAACATCCCACCCACCCACCCGCAACTTGGTTTGCAAAACCTGTTCAGACCGACTACGACGACACCGACGACAACGACTAGGACGACACCGACGACGTCTCCGACGACTTCGACGACGACAACGATGCCGACGACGACGAAGACGACGACGACGACGCCAACGAAGGCGACGACGAGGGAGGAGGAAGGACGACGACGGCGACAACGACGACAACGACGAGGGAGGAGGGAGGACGGCGACGACGCGAACGACAACGAAGGAGGAATGACGGCGACGCCGACGACGACATCGACGAGGGAGGAGGGAAGACGACGACGACAACTACGACGACGACGGTGACGAAATAGGAGGGACGACGACGAGACGCCGACGACGGACGACGACGACGACGTGGGAGGAGGAGGAAGGACGACCACGGCGACAACGACGACGGAAACGACCACGACGCCAAAGAGGACGACGACGACGAACACGAGAAAAGACAGAGGACAACGTAGGCGACGACGAGGACGACGACGCGGGAGGAGGGAGGACGGCGACGACGACGAAGACGACGACGACGACGCAAGAGCGCGCGCGCACGCTTTTGTTGAAAATCCGTGTTGCGAAACCTTGGGTTTTTGTAGGTTTGTTGGACGCACGATTTTGAAATCCTTCCGAAACCGATGGGTTTTGAAGGTTTTCGGCATACGCCCGCGACGACGCGCGCGTCTGCACTCCGTCCCATTTTTTGCAGAGGGTTCTCGCGACGGCACACGCGCAAGGGCGTTCGACAGATTACGACATGCGCGCGCGCGAAGCCCGCTTGGTAGAATGTTGTGAAAACCTTGAAAAACCTATGATTTTCTTAAGATTTCGCAAGAGCTCGCGCGGAAGCTTTTCTAGCAAATCAGTGTTGCGAAACCATATGTTTTTTGTATGTTTTTTTGAAGCTCGATTGCGATATCCTTCCAGCACCGAAGGTTTTTGAAGGATTCCGGCATGCGCGCGCGACGACGCGCGCGTGTGCACTTCGTCCCGTTTGTTGCAAGGGATTTGTAAAAAGTGTTACGTTAGAACAAAACATGTCACCGCATAGGGTTTATATATATAAACATAAAACACAGGGAACCTCAGGGGGGGATACCGGCTGGCATTTGACATATGTGATTTCAAATTTAGGATGGATTCGAGGTCAGAATCATATATGATTTCCATACCCGAAAGGTGCAATGATAACTCTGGGGGGGGGGTAGACCCTACTCTGTTTCAGAAAGGAGAATCTATGTGGTGCAGTCCACTCTGCTGAACTTGAAGTCGTCCTCTCCACTGCTCGCGCAAACATCCCACCCACCCACCCGCAACTTGGTTTGCAAAACCTGTTCAGACCGACTACGACGACACCGACGACAACGATTAGGACGACACCGACGACGTCTCCGACGACTTCGACGACGACAACGACGCCGACGCCGACGACGACGAAGACGACGACGACGCCAACGAAGGCGACGACGAGGGAGGAGGAAGGACGACGACGGCGACAACGAAGACAACGACGACAACGACGAGGGAGGAGGGAGGACGGCGACGACGCGAACGACAACGAAGGAGGAATGACGGCGACGCCGACGACGACAACGACGAGGGAGGAGGGAAGACGACGACGACAACGACGACGACGACGGTGACGAAATAGGAGGGACGACGACGAGACGCCGACGACGGACGACGACGACGACGTGGGAGGAGGAGGAAGGACGACCACCGCGACAACGACGACGGAAACGACCTCGACGCCAAAGAGGACGACGACGACGAACACGAGAAAAGACAGAGGACGACGTAGGCGACGACGACGACGACGACGACGACGCGGGAGGAGGGAGGACGGCGACGACGACGACGACGACGACGCAAGAGCGCGCGCGCGCACGCTTTTGTTGAAAATCCGTGTTGCGAAACCTTGGATTTTTGTAGGTTTTTTGGACGCACGATTTTGAAATCCTTCCGAAACCGATGGGTTTTGAAGTTTTCGGCATACTCCCGCGACGACGCGCGCGTCTGCACTCCGTCCCATTTTTTGCAAAGGATTCTCGCGACGGCACACGCGCAAGGGCGTTCGACAGATTACGACATGCGCGCGCGCGAAGCCCGTTTGGTAGCATTTTGTGAAAATCTTGAAAAACCAATGATTTTCTTAAGATTTCGCAAGAGCTCGCGCGGAAGCTTTTTTAGCAAATCAGTGTTGCGAAACCATGTGTTTGTGTATGTTTTTTTGGAAACTCGATTGCGACATCCTTCCGGCACCGAAGGTTTTTGAAGGATTTCGGCATGCGCGCGCGACGACGCGCGCGTGTACACTTCGTTTCATTTGTTGCAAGGGGTTCGTGAAACAAGTGCTATGTTGAGCAAAAAGTGTCACCGCATAGCTTTTTTACACTGGAACCTCAGGGGGGGAACCCGGCCTAGCTGGGATGGTACGGTTTCATATTTAGGATGGACATGTGGTCAGAATCATATATGATTTACACACCCGAAAGGGGAGCTGATAAGTCCGGGGGGGCAGAGTCTATTTTATTTTAAGAAAGGAGAATCCATGTGTTGCAATCTATGTTGTGCAATTGACTACCCTGCACCGCGCCTGACCACCTCCACTGCTCGCGCAAACATCCCACCCACCCACCCGCAACTTGGTCGCAAGACTTCTTAAGACAAGACCGTGACGGTAGGTACCACATGGCACTTGGCCACGACACCGACGCCGACGACGACAGCGACAACGACGACGACGGCGCCGCCGACACCGACTACGACGACGACGACGACGTCGACGTCGACGAAGACGATGACGACGCCGACGCCGACGACGACGACGAAGACGACGACGACGACGTCGCCAACGAAGACGACGACGAGGGAGGAGGGAGGACGACGACGGCGACAACGACGAAAACGACGACAACGACGAGGGAGGAGGGATGACGGCGACGACGCGAACGACGAAGAAGGAGGAAGGACGGCGACGCCGACGACGACAACGACGAGGGAGGAGGGAAGAACGAAGACGACGACACGACGACGCAGACGATCCACTGAAGGCGACGAATAGGAGGGATGACGACAAGACGCTGACGACACGACTACGACGACGACGAGGGAGGGAGGATAACGACGACTGAGGAGTGAAGACCGAGACGCGACGACGACGGCGACGAAATAGGAGGGACGACGACGAAACGCCGACGACGGACGACGACGACGACGAGGGAGGAGGAGGAAGGACGACCACGGCGACAACGACGACGGAAACGACCACGACGCCAAAGAGGACGACGACGACGAACACGAGGAAAGACAGAGGACGACGTAGGCGACGACGACGACGACGACGCGGGAGGAGGGAGGACGGCGACGACGACGACGACGCAAGAGCGCGCGCGCACGCTTTTGTTGAAAATCCGTGTTGCGAAACTTTGGGTTTTTGTAGGTTTTTGGACGCGCGATTTTGAAATCCTTCCGAAACCGATGGGTTTTGAAGGATTTCGGCGTACGCGCGCAACGACGCGCGCGTCTGCACTTCGTCCAATTTTTTGCAGAGGATTCTCGCGACGGCACACGCGCAAGGGCGTTCGACAGATTTCGACATGCGCGCGCGACGCCCCTTTGGGAGAATGTTGGGAAAGTTTTGAAAAAAAAAACAATGGTTTTCCTCAGATTTCGCAAGAGCTCGCGCGGAAGCTTTCTTAGCAAATCAGTGTTGCGAAACCCTGTATTTTTGTATGTTGTTTTGGAAACTCGATTGCGAAATCCTTCCGGCACCGAAGGTTTTTGAAGGATTTCGGCATGCGCGCGCGACGACGCGCGCGTGTGCACTTCGTTTCATTTTTGGCCAGGGATTCGTGACAAAGTGTTAGGTTAGAACAACAAATGTCACCGCATAGTGCTTTTTCGCAAAGGAACCTCAGGGGGGGGGAAACCGGCCTGCCTGGGATGGTATGATTTCATATTTCGGATGGACGAGTGTGCAGAATCTATATATATATATACATATGATTATTTCATGTTTTGTATAATAGCACAAAAAAAAAAAAAAAAAAAAGAAAAAAAATTACTAGGATATTAGACATTGTTTATATTTATATTTGAAAACATATTACATGGATTTATAATTTATATATATACATATATATATATATATATATATATAAATGAAATTATATTATCCCAGGGGGAAGCGTTAAGTCCGGGGGGGGGGGGTAGAGTCTATTTTTTTTTAGAAAGGAGAATCTACGCGGTGCAACCTATGGGGTGCATCCAATGTGGCGCAGTCCTTGTCGCGGCGACGAGGCGGCGACGGCGACAGCATAGCCGCCAGACCGACCGTCAGGCCCAGACGACGGGCGGCGACGAGGCGGCGACGGGGCGGCGACAGCGAGCCGCCTGACCGAAGACACGGCACGGTGCCTTAGAACAGAGGTAAGAATTCCTAAGTGCAAGCGCTGTTCGGGAGATAAGAACACCTAAGTGCAAGCAGTTGTTTGGAAACAAATCGGCGTCGTTGGTCGAGGGTTTCTGCCCTCCCCTCCCGCCTTCGATCGCGGCGACCGAGCGGGAGCTGGATCGCCGCATCGGCGTGTGCTTTCTCATTGTTATTCTCTTGCTTCTTATCGCTACAGTCAAACGTGTGTTTAGGACACGCACGACTCTTGGAGCCCGAAGTTGGGAGTTTTGGGCGGCGGGCGACCAGTTAAAGCGGCAAAGGACGGGCCGCAGAGGCAAGGACACAAGGGCACCCTGGATGAAGGCGCACCTCCTTACTAGGCGCGTTGGTTGCATTCCTATTATTCATAGGCTGACGCCGCACCGCCGACCCCTTGGTGCGGAACGATTTCTGGGGAATCTTGGGGTTTCAGCTTCTTGGGATTTCGTCAGGGTCGATTGGCGGATCGCCGCTATGCTCTTGGGCTTCTCTGGGCTCTCCTGGCAGCACTTTTGAGGCCTCTTGGGAGCCGGTTTGAGGCCTCCAGGAGCCTCTTTTGGGCCTCTCGGGGGCCTCGTGGGAGCCTCTTGGGAGCCGATTGGCGCCTCCTCAGGTTTCTTCAGGGCCGAGTGCTCGAAATGTTCATTCGGGTTCCTCCTTTGGGCCTCTTCTTGGGGCCGTCCTGGGGCTCTCCTGGGTCGTTTTGGAAGCTTCTGGGGCCGTCTTGTGGCCCTCTTGGGCCGCCTTGGAGCCATCTTGGGGGTCTCTTGGGCTACCTTGGGTCGATCTTAAAGGCTTCTTGGGCTGTTGTGGGCCTCGTGAAAGCCCAAGAGGCGAATGTGCTAGAAATATACGTTTGCCCCCGGGAATGGGACGATGTTTGCTTTTGGAGGGCCTCTAGGGACGCCTCTTGGTGGCTTCTTGGGGCGTCTTGGGGGCCTCTGGGACCGTCTGGAGGCGATCTTGGGCGTCTTGGAGCGATCTTTCGGCGACTCGTAGCCCTCTTGGACCGTCCGGGGGCCTTTTGGGGCCCTCTTGGCCCGTTTTGGGGCCCCCTGAGGCTCCAAGGGTGCGGCTGACACCTTTGCCCCCCGCCCCCCCCCCTCCGAGCTGGCCAGACCGGGCTCCCGGAGGAGGGGTTTGGGGAGGGGGAAGCATCTCACACGCCGTGACCCCAAGGGGTCGGCGGATTCTTGCTCTGATTCTTCGCCTCTCTCCTCTTCTCGTCCCCCCTTCCCTTCCAGGCACCAGCCCAGACGCCAGCCCGGGCGGCAGCAGCGGCGGCCGTGGCGGCGGGAGCGGGGGGGGCGGCGGCGCGCACCCGCCACCGCCGCTGCCGCACGCCGGCGACGGGGACTCCGCGCTGGCGCGCTTTAAGCGCGGGGCTGAGAAGGTTCGTCATCCTCGTCGTCGTCGTCGTCGTCCTCCTCCTCCTCCTCCTCCTCGTCATCGCCATTGCCCCACCCCCCATCGTTGCCTGGCCATCGTCCCCGTCGTTGTCGTCGTTGTTGTCGTCGTCATCGTCGGTCAAAGGGTCTGAAGCAAGCAGGGAGGAAGGAGCATCGGACGATAAGTCCGTTCCAGAACGCTCTCAGAATGTTCCGGAACGCTCTCAGAACGTTCCGGAACGCTCTGAGAAGGCCGTGGCGCCCGAGACATGCTCCAGAGCCGCGGGATCCCAGAGATTCTCGATTTTATTTTTGCCCGATATGATCCTCGTCCTGGCCTCGTCTGACAGGTGCGCTCCCAGCTGCCGCCCGCGGACGCCAACGCCGCCACCGCGCGGGGGCCGGTCAAGTGGATGCCGCACACGCACGCGAACCCAAGGCGCTCGGAGAGGAGGAGGAGGAGGAGGAGGAGGAGGAGGAGGAGGAGGAGGAGGAAGAGGAGGAGGAGGAGGAGGAGGAGGAGGAGGAGGAGGAGGAGGAGGAGGAGGGCGGAGGTGCCGAAGCCGCTGCGCTTCCTTCGTCGCCGCGGCTGACTTCGCCATGAGATCCTGGTCGCAACGTGCCCCGGGAGAGGTCCCGGGAGCAGCGTTAAGTCGGGCCTGTCCCTCTACAGGAGGAATAACCCCAGGAAGCATTTAAGAACCCCCCCCCCCCCCTTCCTGGCAAATCGATAACCCTTCGACCCCACTCTGGAAGCGTTACCTGGCACCAGAGCCCTCCTCCTCCTCCTCCTCCTCCTCATCTCCTCCTCCTCCTCTCCTCCCCCCCGAACTTCCTCCTGCCCCTCCTCCTCCTTCCTCCTCCTCCTGCCCCCTCCTCCTCCTCCTCCTCCTCCTCCTCCTCCTCCTCCTCCTCCTCCCGCGCCCCCCTCCTTCCCTCGGGGCCCAAGGCCTCCGCGAATTTGTTGTGTGTCCGGGTGCTAAACCTATCGTGCGGTTATTTCGGCCCCTCGGAATATCGAAACAAAAATGCGGTGCTAAGATATCGCCGGGGGGGTTCTTAAATGCTTCCTGGGGTTAACTATCCGAATGAAGTCGAAAGTAGTCTGGGGACGACGTTTGTCTATTGTTTGATTAGTTTTTGAATAGTTATGGACTCTACCTCCTTTGCCCTCCAATATCCGCCCGTAGGAGGACATGCCCGACCTAAGAGTAGCGGTATCGGCATCCTTGTGTTCCCCCAGGCACGCCAAGTTCTGCTTCATCTGCCTGCACGGCAAGCTGGAGGGGGTGAAGCAGCAGGAGGCGGCCGAGGGGGAGAAGGCCAACGGTGCCTCCGCCGACGACCTGCCCTCGCCGCTCGAGATGCAGCGGCTGGGCTACCTGAGCGGCGGCGGCCCTGGCGCCCGCTTCGTCCGGGCGCTGGCGGGCTTCGAGCGCGGGAACGTCGTGGCCCTCTGGATGCGGAGCGTGCAGGACCGCCTGTACGACGGCCTCGTCCGGCCCATGCTCCAGGAGCACAACGTCCAGCTGTGCCTGGGGAGCAGTGCAGGCCTGACCTTCCACGGCGAGGAGGAGAGGGACCGGGACGTCCTCGAGGGCATCTTCTCCGCCACGGAGACCGGTGGCGGTCCAAAGGTGGGGCCCCGGGGGATGGGGCCCTGAGGACGACCTAAGGACAGGAAGGGGTCCAGGGGTGACTCCGCGCTGTTTAAAGAAAACCTCGTCCTAATAGGACCCCGTCCCTCAGGACCCCATCTTTGAGCCGCCGAGGAGAGCGAGAAGGCCGACCTGCAGTCTCGCCTGGAGCAGCTGGGACTCTGGTGCGTGTCGAAGGAAGCGGGCCTGCTGGACGTGGTGCCGGAGCCCGCACCTCGGCGGCCCCTGCCCAAGGCTGGGGGGGCGAAGAGGGCACGCACGTGCACCTAAGTCGGGCCTGTCCCTCTACAGGAGGAATGCTCAAACATAGTTTCAAAAACATCGTCAGGGTATGTTTGAAAGGTGTTTTAGAATATTGTTGGGCTATTTTGTATGTTTCGTCCATAACCCGCCCGTAGGAGGACATGCCCGTCTTAAACGTAAACGCAGCCCCAGCTAGACGGGAGGAGGGAGAGGGGAGATGGGGAGAGGGCCGAGGAGATGGAGCAAGGAGAGGGGGTGGCTTGAGGAGGGGATGATGGGGTATAGACACGCGCGCCTGCGACGCTCATTCTGAACTGGTTGCTTGGGCCATTCAGCATCGTCCGGCTCCTCTAGTGACACGGGCGCGATGCGTTTCCGGGGCAAACGAAAAGACCTCCGACGCCCTGACTTATCAGTGAGGTACGTACGCGGTGCTCCGGAGTTGTCGGCCCCGTCCTCTTCCAGTATCCCTTGCCGCGGGTTGTATCTGGCGGTCCTGGGGCCCGAAGCTCAGAGGAGCAAGAAGTCATGACAATATATGCCCAGACTTCCAGGATTTCTCAGATGTCCTAGTGTTCCGCACGGGCTCCAGGAACGAGGGCCGCGACGCATCCCGAGTCAATCTTGTCGTGACATCGCCCTCGTCCAAGAAGCGGGCCTCCAGAGGCCCAAGCCCAGAGGGGCGGGCAGGTTTTGCCTCGCCGGCAGGGCGCGGGAGGGCTCCGTGCTCTCTCCTTGCCCCCTGGAAGGTGGACACGCCCAGCAAGGGCCAGATAGAGATGATGCGCTACCGCCCGCTGCTGGACACAGACATGCTCAAGGGCATATCCGGCAAAGCTGTCCGCGAGACCGCGCGGGACGCGGACGCTGTTGCCTCGGGCACCCTCCTCCCGTCCACTCGATTTCCCCCCCCCCGTCCATTTCCTGGCTCCTCGATCCTCGCTGTTGGCCCCTGCCTGCTCGCTCCTCCCTCCCCGCCCCCTCCGTGCTCGCTTCGCGCTCTCCTCCCTCCTCGCCCCTCGCGAGATTTCTCCCTCCTCTTTCTCCTGCTCTTCCTGCCTCTTCCCCGACCTCCCTGCTCCTTCCTCCCTCCGCCCTCTCCCCTCGCCATCATCCTCGTCCACTTCTTCTGCCTCCTCCTCCTCCTCCTCCTTCTCCTCGCTCCTCCCCTCCTCCCTCGTCTCGTCCTCGCCCTCGTCGCCCTCGCTCTCCTCCTCTCCCTCCCCCCCCCGGCACTGCCGCGGAGCTGCCGAAGCCGGCCACGAGCACAGACGCCCCGGAGTCCGAGCTCCTCGTGTTCCCGCTGACGCCCGCGTGCGTGCCCGCCTACGAGCCCTGGCGGCCGCAGCAGCCACGGCGGAAGCCGGTGGATGCGAGCGTGGATCCTCTGGAGCTCGGCGGGCCGAATTCCTCCCCAGCTGTATGCAGAGGAGGACCATGTTCGTCAAGCAGTGGCGAAGCGTCCTGGCTTGCCTACCAACGAATGTTCTAAGAACCTGTTGTGGCTTGCACGAGGTGTTCCTAGAGCATGTCTGGCTGAGACTGCTTCGTTGTATTACATCTGGATCATGTTCTAAGAACGTTGCTTTTGTTCTTCGAGCTCTGGGGGTTCAAGTTCTAGGAGCAGTCCGTGGTAGGCCTATAGTAATGCCGGGACGGTCGGCCCCTGCTCAAGCTCGAAGAAGAAACAAAACTGCACAAACATCGACTTCGGCGGTAAGCTCGGATCTCTTGGGTCGGCGCTTGGGCCCTCCCGGCGGCGCCTCCAGCGCCGCCCCTGGCGCGCTCCGCACGCGCGGGGAAAGGAAACCCAACGCAAATCCAAGAAATCTGTGCGAGCCTTCGAACGTTCATGTATATGTCGGTGTTTTTCTTTTTCTGCCCCCCTTTCGCCGCGACGCGCTAAGCAAGAGTCCCTGACAGTACGCCAATCATATTCATGACGAAGAGACAGATTCCAGACCAGAGCCTGCGTTCTTCGCATCTGGAAGAAAGTTTGGATTCTGGGGCCGACTGCGCAGATCTTCTTAGATTTGTGATGCCGTCTCTTCCCCTTCGTTTCCGCCTCTTATTTTCAGCAGCTTGCCCTTGCCGCCGCTGCTTTTCCGTAGACTTCTGAGTCTTCTCCCGACCCGGACTGCGGGCGCTGACCAAGGCAGGGAGACCTCCGGAGTCTGTCCTCCTAGGCCGAAGCTCCGTTCCTCCGCAGCCGCCTCCCGTGAGTGCCACGACCCGCGCAGGCGCAGAGCCCGCGCACCACGCCGCCCTGGCGGCCCTCCCTGGTCTGCACCTGGCGGGGGGCAGTCGTCACGGGGTGTGCCAAGGGTCGGAGGGCACCAACTATACACCAACACCGATCCTGGGCCCAGGATCACCCTGGGCCCAGGATCGATGTATATGCCTTCTTGCGCAAGGCAGGAGGGCGTACACACCAATCCTGGGCCCAGGGTGATTCTGGCCAGGATCGGTGCTGGTGTATAGTTGGTGCCTTCCTAAAGGGGGCTTCAGACCCTGGAGGGCTGCTCAGCTGACGAGGGCGGCGGGGGCATCCGTGGTCCATCAAGGATTCGGCCTCCACCGGCCTCCGGGCCCTGGATATCGGCGTCACCCCAGCATAGTGATACAGTCGGGGCCTTGAAGAAGGAACGCTTTTCGTTGGGGAGGGGCTCGGTGTCCCTTGATTGTTTTACAGTTTGCCTCGGGTTTCCCATAGGTTTTTGCATGGGAAATCGAAGTTCAACTTATGGAAAAGAGGGGCCTCGTTCCTTATTTAGGGTTCCTTAGGTCAACGCCTCGACTGTACTATGTGTGCGTCGCCCCCCCCCCATGGGGCGACGCACGCGCCGAGAAGCCTCAGAGCAGAAGCTCCCTGGCGAGCGCCTGCTGACTGTTCGTGTAGGACTCGTGCCTCCAACATCAGCACGCAGCACTAGTATTCAGCCACGCGCAGATGGGGGTGGGGGGAGGGGAGAGGGCTTCTCAGAAGCAGCCCTGCCTCTTAGCAGGCGCGGGCCTTACCTATCGATGCAAGGCCGGCGCCTTCTGAGAAGCAGCCCTGCTTCTAAGACGCCCTCCCCCACCCTCCACCCCCTGGTGCGCGCCACCAAAACACCAGCACGTAGCACTACAGTCGGGGCCCTGAAGAAGGAACCCTTTTGGTTGGGGAGGGGCTCCGCGTTCCTTAAGTGTTTCACAGCTTGCCTCAGGTTTTCCTCCTGTTTTCGATCGGAAATCGAATTTTAACTTATGGAAAACAGGAGCCTCGTTCCTTATTTAGGGTTCCTTAGGTCAACGCCTAGAGGTTGACACCAACACCAGGATCGGCAGTGCGCCTCCACCCAGGGAAGGCGACCCCGATCTCGGTGATGGTGGTAACATTCTGGCTTCCAAGGTGACCGAAATCTTACCACCAACACCGAAATCTAGGATCATCTTCCCCATGTGGAGGCAGCCCCCTGTGCTGGTGTTGGTGCCAATTTCCAGGCCTGCAATAGTACGACCTTCTCTGGGGCCAGCGGGCGCCTTCGGCGGCCCCCGCCGGATGCCCTGTCTCCACGGGGGTCCTGCGGCGCTGGGCCGCCCCAAAAGCCCTGCCGCCCTGCCCGCGGCGGCTGGCCTCGCCGATCGGGCGGGGAGGCCGCGCCGCGCGGGCGAGCCGCCGCTCGGCCACGCGCAGAGGGGGGTAGGGTGTCGGGCCTGTCCCCCTACAGGGGGATTTTCGACGAAAAATATAGAAAATACCCTAAAAATACCAAAAAGAATAATCCAAAAACAGTCTGGGACTATTTTTGAGTATTTTTTGACCTTTTTGGGGTATGTCTTTTTTGTTTTTCGTCGAAAATCCCCCTGTAGGGGGAGACGCCCGACATGAGGGTAAGGGGAGGGGGGAAGGCTTCTTGGAAGCGCCCCTGCTTCTTAGAGGGCGCGGGCCTTCTCTACACATGTGAGGCCGGCGCCCTCTGAGGAGCAGCCTGCTTCTGAGAAGCCCTCCCCCCTCCCCCAATACCCCCAACAAGCATTTAAGAACCCCCCCCCCTCCGGCAAATCGATAACCCTTTCGCACCATCATCCATATCCGCATCTCATCCATCATCATCATCATCATCCTCATCATCTCATCATCATCATCATCATCATCATCATCATCATCATCATCATCATCATCATCATCATCATCATCATCATCAATCATCATCATCACATCCTCATCATCATCATCATCATCATCATCATCATCGTGTCCGGGTGCTACAGCTATCGTTCGGTTATTTCGGCCCTTCGGAATATCGAATAAAAAATGCGGTGCTACGATATCGGGGGGGTTCTTAAATGCTTCCTGGGGTTACCCCCCGGTGCGCGCCGCCAGGCCACGGCGCGGTGTTGCCGCGGCACAGGCTCGGTGTTGCCGCCGATGGCTGCACCCTTGCGAGTGCCAGTGGCTTAACACGGCCGGAGGAGGGCCCTCGGCATGAGATGCCCGGGCTGCTGCCGCAGGGAGCGCCGAGTGAGGAAGGAGGCGTCCCTTCCTCCTCCTCCCTCTCCTCCCTCCTCCTCCTCCTCCTCCTCCTCCTCCTCCTCCTCCTCGCTCCTCCTCCTCCTCCTCCTCCTCCCCCCCTCCCCTCCTCCTCCCTCCTCTCCTTCCTCCTCATCCTCCTCCTCCTCCTCCTCCTCCTCCTCCTCCTCCTCCTCCTCCTCCTCCTCCTCCTCCTCCTCCTCTCCCTCCTCCTCGTGGCCCCGCAGGGTCGCTCTCGTGCACGAGGAGGGCTGGAGGGACAGCCCTGGAAGGACCCCAGGATCGTGCTGTTCCCGAGGTCCTTCCACGGCTCGATGGTCCCTGGGTCCTTGGGTTCGGCAGGGGCTCTCGATGATCCTTGGGGTCCTTCGGTCTGTGGGTTCAGAAGGACCTTAGGTCCTTGGGCTCGGAAGGAGCTCGTTGATCGAGCCCCTTCCGAGCCCGAACTGCTCCCTCTGCTCGGCGCCTTGACCGTACCAGCCCCTCGCCCGCCGTCCTCCTCGTCCTCTCCGTCCTAGTCCTCGTCCTGGTCCTCGTCCTGGTCCTCGTCGTCCTGGTGCTCGTTTTCGTCGTCGTCGTCGGCGTCGTCGTTCTCGTCGTCGTCGTCGTCGTCCTCGTCGCTCTCGTCGTCGGCGCCGTCGTCGTCGGTGTGAGGAGCGCCCCCGGCTGCTGCTCCTGTCCTTCCCGGAGAGCGCCATGCCCGAGTTCGGTACCCCGGGGGCTGCCGCGGGGGGGCGGCCGCCGGCGCCCGCGCCCGTGCCCGAGGCCCGGGGCGATCGGCTCGGGGAGAGCGCAAGAGCTCAAGCAGTGGCGAAGCGTCCTGGCGTGCCCCTCGTCCTACCACACACTGTTCTGAGGGCCTTCTGTGGTGCCCACGACATGTGCTTAGAACATTTCTGGTTGGCACTGTCTTGTTTTAGCACATCGGGTTGATGTTCTAAGAACATGGTTTTTGTTCTTAGAACATTTTTGGGTTCTAAGAACATTTCGTGGTTGGACTAAAGGAATGCCGGGACGGTCGGTCCCTGCTCAAAGATCGGGACCTCGCAAAGGGGGGGGTGCACGAGGGGGAGGGGGGGAGTTCGGTCTGTTGGCGCATCGAGCCGCAGAAAAACATTGCAAAACGAGGTCTCCTGCAGCCGCCGGAACCCGAGAGGCGTCGACAATCGGGGCGCGCGGGGGGCATCGTTTTCGGAAATTCGATGCACCAGCGGATCGAACTCCCCCCCCCTCGGGGTCCCCCCCCCTTTGGTGGGCTCCGATAAGACTCGAGTAAGTCGGAATCCGGGTTTGCCAAGAAGTTTTTTCGGCGAGCGCGTCCTGGGTTTTGGCGGTCCAGCTTCCGCGGGGTGTCTGCAGCGGGAGTGTTCTCGTCAAGATTCTGATTGGGCCTCGTCATTTGTTTTGGATGGCCCCGTCAGGCCAACCCGAGCCCCACGTACCCGAGTCGTCGTACGTCTCCCCGAACGGAAACCATGGGACAACAGTCCAACACCAGTTCTTGTTCATTCGGCGGCGGTGGGGGGGGAAGTATCGGGTTCCATGCTTGCGGGCGTTTTCGGGCGCCTCCGTCGGTCCTCGGCGGTTTTCCACTCTCGACGATTCGTTCCCGCGGCTGCGCCTCGCCGACACAGCGTTCCCAGGGTGCCCGGATGGTCCCGACCGGGGAGACCCGAGTTACTCCAAATCCCTTATTAATCGACCCCCCCCTAAAAAACCAGACCCCCCTCCAAATGCGACCTAATATTCCGGACCCCCTCTTCGATGGGGCGCCTCAATAAACCAGACCCCCTCAGCTCCAATCCAAAGAAAGCGACCTAATAAATCAGACCCCCTTAATGACCAAAAAGGCGCCTTAAAAAACCGGACCCGGGGGACGATTAATAAGGGATTTGGAGTATGGCCCCAAACCAAGTTCGGCGGCGAGCCCGGGGGGGAAGTGAGAGGGAGAAGGCCTTCTCAGAAGGCGGCGCTGGACTTCTCAGAGGCCTTCGCGCCGTCTGAGAAGTCTTCGGCGTGTTCGGGAAGGGCCTCGGACATGTTTCAGGACGAAGGCCCGCCCCTTGTCACTTCCCCCCCCCCCTGGCCCGCCGCCGATTCTTGTCTATTCCGAGCAGTGTTCGGTGTCGGCGTCGCCGCGGTCGCTGTCCATTTTGAAGCAGAAGGCCGCCTGCCCAGCAGCGGGGGTCACTGCACACTGGGGTCAGCAAGGGCGCGGGCCCTTGCAAGACCCTGCAGAGCCAGGGCTGCACTGACCCGGGACAGCGCGCAGGAGCGTGCAGGCTCGACGGGCCCGGGTGGGCTGTGGCCCGTGTCAGTAACTTAATGGAGGACGACGATGAACAAATAGCCGGGGGTCGTGCTCCCACGGCGGCGCCCGGGATGACGATTAGAAAAAACCGGCCGCGGGCTGGAAAACTATGTTGTTTTAATCGTTCTCCTCCAGTCAGAAAATGATGCAGAAATGACAGAAATCGATGCTTTTTTATCGTTCTCTCGGCCGGATGGCGATGGGGGGGTCAGGACATGGGGGGATGAGTATCCGGTACCGTTTTGTTGGGGTACAAATTGTACCTTCTCTGCGGGTTGTAAGTACAATTTGTACCTTCTCCCCCCCGTTAACATCCTCGCACATGCCGCGGACGTTGTCAAAAGTACAATTTGTACTTTGTCTGCGTGGCGTCGGTACAAATTGTACCTTCTCCGTGGGGCGTAGGTACAATTTGTACCTCGGTTGCGCCTCTCTCCCCATCTGGACTTATCCCCCCATTTGCATCCCGCCAATTCTCTCCCATTTTTTGGTTAATCGTCATCCCGCATTAGATCCCCGACGAGGTGTGGCTGAGCCAGACCTACAGCCTCTTCGAGGACAACAACGCGCTGCTGCGGCAGGAGGACCTCCCGCACGGCCCCGGCCTGCCGGTCGGCGGCGAGATCCGAACCCTACACGTCGCCTTGTGATGCTCGGGCAGCTCGAGCAACGGTTCGGGCAGCTCGATGGGCGGCGGGTAGGGCTCGGAATTCGTCGCACGCGTGGCGAAACCCGACCTCCACCCTTGCAAGCCATCGAGGCAGGAGAATCGATGGTCGGCGGGGCTAGGGTGCGGACGTCGCCCCCTACTCAGGGCAGCGGCGCGGGGGAGTCAGGGCATGGGATCCTGGCGTCGGATGTTTGCGAGCCATGCGTTTTCGCCTGGCAGCGGGCCCCTCGATCCGGCTCGAAGAATGGCGCATAAGGATGGACTCTTGGGCTCTCGTCGCGTGGATTCGCGATGTTGCAAGTTTTCGCTGCGCCGGATCGCAGAGGTGGTCAGACTCCCTTGCCCGGCCCTACCGGAACCTGGTCTGTCCCGGATCATTCGGGTGCCCAGATCCGGAGACATGCGTCGCACTCGCCACCAGTCGCAACCCGCCACTCTCGCCCCTGGCGGAGGGGGGAGATGGCAATGGTGAGTGGTCTTGGAGGGTCCGCTGCCAGACTCATGAATGTGTGCCGGGAAGAGAGGAGGAGGGAAACCGAAGGAAAAGTGAGGCGGAAAAGGATGAGGAGGAGGACGAGTTAGGAGGAGGAGGAGGAGGAGGAGGAGGAGGAGGGGGAGGAGGAGGAGGAGGGGGAGGAGGAGGAGGAGGAGGAGGAGGGAAGAGCGGATGAGGGATGGGGAGGAGGAGTGATGAAGGTGATGGCGATGGAGATGAGGATGGAGACGACGGAAACGAGTATGATGCTGATGGTGATGGTGGTGCTGTTTATGATTGTGATGGTGCTGATGTTGATGATGATGACGGTGATGTTAACGCTAATGCTGATGCAGTCGATGCTGATGTTGTGGATGGTGTCGATGATTCAGATGATGATGATGATGATGATGATGCTGATGATGATGCTGATTGTGATGATGATGCTGATGCTGCTGACTATGATGATGATGATGATGCTGATGATGCTGATGATGATGCTGATAATGATGGTGGTGATGATGATGGTGGTGGTGGTGATGGTGATGGTGATGCTGATGGTGATGATGGTGATTATGGTGATAGTGACTGCGATGATGATGGTGATGATGCTGCTGATGATGATGATGATTATGATGATGGTGATGATGATGATCATGTTGATGATGATTGCGACGA
This sequence comes from Prorocentrum cordatum, assembly GCA_963575745.1. Lineage (NCBI taxonomy): Eukaryota > Dinophyceae > Prorocentrales > Prorocentraceae > Prorocentrum > Prorocentrum cordatum. Next base: position 21,501 of record CAUYUJ010005839.1, read on the forward strand.
TGTTGATACTGATGATGATGATGTTGACCATCATGGTCATGATTATGCTACTGATCATGAACATGTTGACGGTGGTGAGGATCGCCACCATGCTTCCTCTATGATGATTTCTGTCCATCGTGTCATTGTGATGACGATCGTGAAGTTGATCTTGCTGGTCTTGGTAGTAATGATGAGTGTCCGCCGGCGCGGTAAAAGTGCGGGTCGTAATGGCGTGGTGGGGTACGCCGTTGTAGGGTGGGCTGGTCTGGAGATATTATTATGTATTTCGTCTTTTCGAGCACATCGCATCGTACACCAAATATGTACATCCAGCAGCCTGCGGCAAGTCCTAACACCGCGCCAGCCAAGCATTCTAGGTGGTGACTGTTCGAGGGGGCACGGGTGGCCGGGTTTTCTTGTCGCCTTCGCTGTCTTCCTTTGGCCACTTTGGGTCGTCTTGGGCCATCCTGGGCCGTCCTTGGGGAAGTCTGGAGGGCTCTTGTGGCCGTCGTGGGGCGGGCTTCAGGCCACGTGGGCAGCCGGGAGACTCTCGAAGGCCCTCTTGGGTCTCTCGGAAGGTCCTCTTTGGCCAGTTCGGGGCTCTCTTCGGGTCGTCTTAGGCCGTCTGGGGTCCTCTTGGGCTGTCTCGGGGCTGTTTTGGAGAGTCTTGGGCAATTCGGGGGCCTTTTCGGGCTATCTTGGGGCCGTCCTGGCGGCCTCTGGGCCCGTCTGGAGCGGAAGGAAGCCAGAATAAGGTGAAGAATCCGAAATCATCCAAAGACCAGGTGGAAGCCTACGAAACCAAGCGGAAGCGCTTGGGGTTCTCTTGCGGCCGTCGGCCTTGGGGCCATCTTTCAGGAGGGGAAAAACACACAGACACAATTAATCGTCGACTCCCAGGAAAATATGGGAAAATATGGGAAGTGGGGGGCAAGACAAAATCCCAGAAAATATTGGGAAATATGGGGAACCCTTTTGTTGGTGTCCCAGGGCCCCTTCCATCTTGGAGGCACCCTGGGCCCTCTGGGCGGCCCTGGGGGCTGTCTTGTGGTCGGCCCTGGGGCTCCCTGGTGTCGGGAGGGAAAAGCACACACAGACACAATGAATCGGCGACCCCCCGGGAAGATATGGGAACAAAGATGGGAAGTGGGGGGGGGGAAGACAAGAATCCAGAAACTGTGGGGAACTATAGGGGGCATCTTTTGTTTTCGTGTGCACTTCTTTGTGTGCCCTGGGGGCCCTTTACACCTTAGGCGATGCTTAAGAAAACTTAAATTTTCGGCCAGAGTCTCGATTATTCTTCATGTTTCGATGTAAATCCTAAGATTTGAATCGAAATTTTGGGTTTTTATTCAAGTTCTGAGATAATGAATTTCTTAACCCATGATTTCTTAAGCATTTCGCAGGGTGTATGGTGGCCCTCCCGGGAGGCCCCGTGGGCCCCCCCCCCCCCGGGGGCGGCCCATGGCCGCCCGCCTTCCTGCCACCCCCCGGAGGGCTCGGGGCGCGCAGACCGCCCGAGGTCCCTGCCAAGGGGGCCGCCGCCTCGGGTTGCGCGCCGGCCGCCCCCTGGCGGCTGCCCTCAAAAGAGCCTCGGGGGTGGACATCACCACCCACCAAACCACCCCAACCCAACCCGAAGGCTCAGATTCGCCCTCGATTTCCAGTGGGGGGGGGTCGGGAAACATCGAAAAAACACATATGGAACCCTTACCCCCCCCAACCCGAAATTCGGGTCTTCGGGTTGGGTTGGGGTGGTCTGGTAGGTAGTCAGGACAGAACCCCCAACAGTGACACGTCGATTAGTGAATTGTCCGTTTTCGGTTCTCGAGAGGGCGCCGTGGCCGTCATTTTCCGGGCCTGCGCCCGCCAGGTTTGGGCCTCCGGTCGTTGTCACTGAACCACGTTTTACTAGAGGGAGGTCTGTCCATCCCCGAGAGCCTTGGCATCGCTCGGACGTGCCCTGACCTCCCAGGAGGGCTAACAAAAAGTAGCACCCGACCTAAAAACCCATCCCAGAGCTATGTTCTACGTCTTGTTTTTTTGTGCTGTTTCGTTTCGCTTTGTAGGTGTTTAGGCCTCCCGTGCTAAAACATAGCTCTCTGGAAGGTCAGGGAAGGGGCCGCCGCCTCGGGAGCGCAGACCGCCCCTGGCTGCTGCCGCAAAAGAGCCTTGGCATCGCTCGGACGTGTGCATTTTTTTTTCCGGCGAGGACCCTCGAGGACCCTTCTGGACCATCGACCCCAAATAAAACACGCACGAAGCCTGAACATGCACGGGAGATGGACGTCCGAGCGACGGCAAGGAGCGGCGTGGCCCCGTCGAGCGTGCCTCCGCGGCACTCTGGCACGGGGCGCGTGGGGCCTCCTCGGGGAGCGCGGCGCCAGAGTTCCGGGCCGCGAGGCGTCGCGGCCCCGGAGGTGCCCGGAGCCATGCTCCTGCGAGCGACATGGGGGAGGCGGGGTGGCGGCGGTGCACGCCGGTGGGCGAGGCGGGGGCGTGGACTCCCTCCCTGGAAGAGCGCCGAGGCCCCCCCCCCCCCACTGGGGCGCCGCGTCCATCGGGGGGGCCATCCACGAGGGGGGCAGCGAGGGCCGCAGAGGAGGGCTCCTCTGCAGGGCCCCCGAAGGGACCAGGCGGGGCCCGAGAGGGGGCCTCTCATGAGGGCCCGAGAAGTGCACGCCTTCCCTCCCCCCCACTGATCGCCCCTCCTTTTTTGTAAAGCGACGCCCGAGAAGTGCACACCTTCCCTCCCCCCCATTGATCGCCCGAAGGGACCAGTCGGGGCCCCCGAAGGGACCGGTCGGGGCCCGAAAGGGCGCCTCTAGGGCCCGAGAGGTGCACCTTCCTTCCCTCCCCCATGGATCGCCCCCCCTTTTTTGAAGCGGCGCCCGATGCCACGCAGAACTTGGCTTTCTGCCGCGCCTCCACGTGAGAGGGGGCACGGTGGCGGAGCAGCACAGCTGGCGTCGATCGCACGCGTCCGAAATTGGGGGGCACGTGGGGTCGTGGTTCGCGAGGGTTCGCCGCTGTCTTTTCTTTCGATCGGTGCGTGCTCTCGGGGGGGGTCCTCGCCGATAATATGAGCACCGAGCGGAAGTTTGCGATTCGGTGACCGCCGGGTTCCAAGGTTCTTTGCTTTGGGTCATGCTTCTTCGGATTCGGTCGCGGCCAGGCTCCCAGGGCCTCGAAACGCTGCAGCGCAGACGGTACAGAGTAGAGAGCAGAGAGCGGCGAGCAGGGAGCCATAGAGCAGAATCAAAAGCGTACGATTCAGAAAGCAGGGAGTCGAGGTCGGGGGGTGAGATCGCAGTGGAGGAACGGAGAGCCCCCCACCGGGAAGTCGGCTTCGGTTTCGTGTTCGTGTCGCGCGTGCGGGCGAGGCGAAGCTACGTGGGCGCGCGAGAGGATTCACCCGCCTTCGAGGGCGATTCGGATGCAGTGGACCGCCCCTCCGCCCCCGGTGGGCGCGCGGTGGACCGGGGTGTCCCGCCGTGGTGTCCCGTTGGTGTCCCGTCGGTGTTCCGTCGGCGGTGGGCGGGCGGTGGCTGGGGGTGTCCCGCCTTGGCATCGATGGTGAAGTCGAGAGTGTGATCGATCGCAAGATCGCAAGAATGGGCTGAATAGTGAGATTAAACGTGAGATCGGCAGTGATGTTGATTGTGACATTGGTTGTGAGATCGATCGTGAGATCGATACGAGGTCGATCGAATAATCGATCGTGAGACCGATAGTGAGATCGATACTGAGATCGAAAGCGAAACATATAGTGTGGCCTTCAGTGAGATCGACATTGATATCCATAGTGATATGGATCGAGTGAGAGCGATTTTGTTGGGACGATAGTGGGATCGATCGAGTGGGATCGAAAGAGCGACATTACATCGCAACGCAACGTCGTAACCACGCGTCTCCAGCATTTGTTATCATCACACCCATAGCATCTGCCAGCAGATAGTTCTTTCCCCTCCCAACCTCTGTATCACTTGAAGGGTGGTCGTATGGGTATAGAAGAGAGTGCGCGGAGTAGACAGGCGAGAGAGGGGGAGAGCAGAGGGTGAAGGGTAGAGATCGATGATCAATTGTTGAGGTAGGTCAGGCGATCGCAAACATAGATCAAGAAAACGTGGATTAGCGACGGGTCCCGTTTCCAAGGGGAATCGCGGTTTGACGCCGCCGAACGAGTCGGCACCGGCAGCATTTCGGGGAGGGCACCTCCCCCGATCCATGGATTTGGCGACCGCGCGCCACATCCATGGATCGGTAATCCATGTTTGCGCGCCCCCTACTAGGGAGTGGAGCGTGAAGGACATGTGCCATATTTGCCCTGGCCCACCACCACCACCACCACCACCACCACCACCACCACCACCACCACCACCACCACCCCCACCACCACCCTGGTTGTATGCGCACGAGCAGCAGACTGAGGTTCTACCCCACGCAGCAAGATGTAGGGGAACAAGCAGTGACATAAACATAAAAACTCGGAGGTCCGCGCGGATTTCTCGCATCGGCGCTGGGGCCCCCAGGCGGCGCCTCCGGCGCCGCCCCTGGCGCGCTCCGCGCGCCAGGGAGGGGGGTCCAGCGCCGATCCGAGAAATCCGCGCGGACCTCCGAGTTTTTATGTTTATGTCACCTTTTGTTCCCCCTATGCATACCCCCACAGCCAGCACGCCCCAAGCTCGAGATGTGCCCCTGCGGCCATGCCTCGGACTTTTCGCTTGCTCCTACGCGCGCCTGCCGACCGCACGCGCCCGTGGCGTGGCCGCGGTGGGCGCATGTGGAGCGTTCCGAAAAGGGCCTCTCAAGGGATCCCATAAGAACGGATATCATAAGACCGGTCCCTGAGATTCGACGTCTCGAAAAGTTGACACCTCGTGAAAAAAAGCACGGCTGGGCCCCCAGGCCCCATCTTTCTGCGCCATCTTGTCGAGCCGCATCCATCCGTGCGGGTCCCGGGGCCCGCAGCTGGGCGAAGACGCCTGGCTCGAGAACACATTGAGTCGCCAGGATCTCAGGAGAGGCCCCATCTTCGAGCCGAAGCCCTCTGTGGAGGCCCCGGGGCCCGAAGCCGGGCGAGGACGCCCGGCTCGAAAAATTAACGATTGACCCGCCAGGATCTCAGGGAAGGTCTACCGGCCGAGGCGCGGAGCCTGCCCACCCGGCGGACGGGCGGCTGCCGTGGCCTGGGCACGAGCGAACGCGGGGGCGATACACTGAGGGGGAAGAGGAGGAGGAGGCGGAGGAGGAGGAGGAGGCGGAGGAGGAGGAGGGAGGAGGAGGAGGCGGAGGGGGAGGAGGAGGAGGAGGAGAGGGGAGGAGGAGGAGGAGGAGGAGGAGAGCGGAGGGAGGAGGAGGAGGAGGAGGAGGAGGAGGAGGCGGGGAGGAGGAGGAGGAGGAGGAGGGCCGCGAGGGCTGCAGAACAGGGGCCCGTTCTGCGGACCCGGGCCGGATGGACCCGGGCCAGCAGCTCCCCGAAAGGACGCCCGACCTCGCTAATTATAGGGGCTCGGGGCAGCGGCGGCGGGAGGCTGCCCCCCGCAGAGGAGCCCTGCAGCTGGGGCCGCGTGCCGCCGCGGGCGTGCCCCGCGGCGCCGCTCCTCGGCGACGTCCACACGCCGCCCCGACAGCTCATCGGGGCCGGGTCCAGGGGCAGGCCGGCCGTCGGCGGGGGGGGGGCCTCTCGGCCCAGGGCCCCTCGTCTCGCTCCTCTCTCCTCCACCCCCTCCTCCTCCTCCTCCTCCTCGTCCTCCTCCTTCTCCTCCTCCTCCTCCTCCTCCTTCCATTACGTTAAGCCAACACAAGCCTACGACCTCCTCCTCCTCCTCCTCCTCCTCCTCCTCCTCCTCCTCCTCTCCTGCAGCTTCTGCTCCTCCTGCTCCTGCCTCCTCCTCCTCCTCCTCCTCCTCCTCCTCCTCCTCCTCCTGCTCCTGCTCCTCCTCCTACCCCGCCTCCTCCTCCTCCTCCTCCTCCTCCTCCTCCTTCTCTCCTCCTCCTCCTCCTCCTCCTCCTCCTCCTCCTCCTCCTCCTCCTCCTCCTCCTCCTCCCCTTCATCCCACGTCCCCCTAGAGCCCAAGAGACCCTCCGAAATCGTGGCAGGCATCCCGGCGGGAGGCTCTCCTCTTGATGCTTTTCTCCGCTTCTACAGGGGCCCTTTTAATATTGGGTCTCTGGGCCGTCAATGGGAAACGCCGCGGGACGGAAAAAGGGCGTTCCGGGGGAGGGGCCGAGGCCTCCCCTGAGGTCTTGGCGACCCAATTTCTTCGATCTTCGCCCGGGACCCGCACAGATGCATGCGGCCCGAAACATGGCGCAGATGGGGCCCATGGTGCTTTTCCACGATGTTTCAAAATATTGTCGAGACGTCGGATCTCGGGGTCGGGGCCGTCGAAACATGGCGCGGGATGGTAAAACGGCGGCCCCTGGGAAGGGGTCGAGACCTCTCGGGATCGACGTTATGGCAAAGTCGTGGGCGTCGGGGGTCCCTGGGACCGCTGCGGTGGCGTGGGTTCGCGCGAGGCCTCGGCGCGCGGCGTGCGTGACGCTGAAGTGCGGGCCTTCGAGGTGGGGCGCCCGGCCTCCGCAGGGCCGCCCCTGCGGTCCGATTCGATGCGGCTCGCTTCGGGGACCAGGCCCGCGGTTCCCATTCGATCCGATGCGGCTCGATTCGCCGGCATCGAGACCGGCCGAACACGCCCGGCTCGGAACTACCCTGCGGCGCACCCAGCCCGTCGGCACCAAGGAACCCCCCACTGCGCTGGCTCCCCCAGCCCTCGAGAGCGGCGACGGTCGCGCATCTCGCAGCCCCACGGAGAGAGGCAAGAGGGGAGAGAGCCGAGAGGAGAGCGGGGGGGGGCGGGGGGGGCGAGGGGGAGGAGGAGGAGGAGGAGGAGGAGGAGGAGAGGAGGAGGAGGAGGAGGAGGAGGAGGAGGAGGCGGAGGCCCCACCGCGCGATGCAAGACGAGAACCCAACCAAGGGAGGGCTGGGAACAGAGGCGGCGCCAGGCGCTCAGGATCTCGGGGTGCGCGGTTGTGCGGTCCGCGCGGTTGTGCGGCGGCGGCCGGGGCCCGCGCCGTCGGGGCAGAGCTTTTCGCTGCCTGTTCGCCGCTCCTCGTCTCGGCGGCCCGGCCGTGTGGTTGGGTCGGGCACGCCACCTCCCTCTGCGGGAGGAGCATCCAGAAATGATCAAGCACAGTCTGGAGACGATGTGTCGATTCTGTTTGACATCTGTATATATACACACATATGTACACATATATGTATACATATCTATATATAGTAGTATATCTACATACGTATATATATATATATATATATATATATATATATATTTGTATATAGATATACGTCCCTTTTCTTTTGGCATCCGCCTGTATGAGGACATGCCCGACCTAACTCGATGGCCGGGGCGCCGGTGCAGCGCGGCGAAGACTCGAGGCGCGGAGACCTCGCAAGCGCGGGCCCACACGGGGCCCGTGTGTGGCGCCGCCCACACGGGGCCCGTGGGGCGCCTTGTGCCGCGCGGCGGCCCCGATGATAGCCGACGTCTCGCCACGCTGGCGACACCAAGAAGCATCTCGGCTGGAGCCCCGGACCCCTCCTCCGCGTCCTCCGCCTCCTCCGCCTCCTCCGCCTCCTCCTCCTCCTCCTCGTCCTCGTCCTCGTCCTCCTCCGCCTCCTCCTCCTCCTCCCTCCGCCTTCTCCGCCTCCTCCTCCTCCTTCTCCTCCTCCTCCTCCTCCTCCTCATCATCATCATCATCATCATCATCATCGTTCTGCGCCACTTTTCGGGGGCGGCAAGGAGGGGGGTGAGGACTAGGGGGGGGGGGATATCATGGCGTGGGCCCTCGCACCCCCCCTCCCCCCCCTCTGGAGTGGACCTTGGCTGGTTTGGGCGCCTGTTTTGAGCAGGTGGAGTCCCTCCCATAATGGACGCCCTGTTGCAAACAGCCGCGTTAAGCAGAGGTCCGGAGCCAGACCCTCCCCCTCCCCCCACTTTCTGCCCAATGTCGAAACGCCGAATAAAAAACGCTCACCATATTTCTGCGCCACTTTTCGGGGGCGGCAAAGAGGGGGGTGATGACTAGGGGGGGGGTCGATATCATGGCGTGGGCCATGATCTGTCCCCAGATCTCATGGCGCCTCTTCTTATTTCAGTACGTCCCTGGCCCCCCCCCGCACGGGCCGCGCGCATGCCTCCGGCCATGGTTTGCACCCCCCCTGGCTCGACAAAATGGAGTCGCCAGGATCTCAGGGGACGTGGTGTTGTCAGGGCCAGGGTTTGTCTTTGTTCTCGGCGCAGGAGGGCGAGGAAGCAGGAGCTCGAGGCTGGCCGTGCGCACCGTGCGCACCCGGGCATAACCATGGGGAGGGGGGGAGGGCTTCTTCGAGGGAGGCTGCTTCTCAGCAGGCCTCGGCCCTGCATCTGCAGATGCGCCCCGCGCCCTCTGAGAGGCAGGGCCGCTCCTGGGAGGCCCGCCCACCCGGGGGCGGGGGGGGGGGGGGAAACAGGCGCCACGACACCGTGGCTGCGCGCGGCAGCTTCGCGCTGACCGTGCCGAGGCACGGAGCCGCCGGGCTCTCGGGGAAGCCCTCGTGGCCTTTCGCCCCCCCCCCCGAGGCTCGTGGCGGGCGGCATCTGGGACCCCGACCTCCGCACGCCGGCGGGCAAGCTGGTGCCCGCCGCCCGCTCGGCTCCTGCGCCCTCCCTCGCCTGCCCGCTCGGCTCCCGCGCCCTCTCTCGGCCGCTCGCCCTCCTCGCTCGCCCGCCTCTCCCGCCCTCCTCGCTCGCTCTCGCTCGCCCTCCGCCCCCCCTCTCGCCCTCCCGCCCTCTCTCGCCCCCCGTCGCTCCTCCGCTGCCCTCGCCCTCCTCGCTCGCCCGCCGTGGTTCCTCTGTCCCTCCTCCGTGCGCTCTCGCGCGCGCGCCGGCGTCCTCTCGCGCCCTCCGTCCTCCCTCCCTCGCCCCCCCCTTTTCGGCGCCACGCGCCGGGGGGGGCCCAGACCCTAGGCCTCCTATAGATGGGGTCCGCGTAGCATGGGGGCGAAGGACCGCGCCGCATCGCCGATGCATCGACGATGCGACTCGATGTGGAGCCCGATCTCCGCCGTCGTCGGCGATGCATCGCCGACGTCGACGATGCGTCGCCGGTGCGCCCCCGATGCATCGCAGTGCATCGCTGATGCGTCGCGATGTGTGGTCGATGCGGCGCGATCCTCCGACCCCGTCTACTCCGACCCCATCTAGGAGTGCTCTAGCTCCTGCGTCTTCTCTTGCCCTCCGTCCCCCCCCCCAACCCCCGGAGGCGCCACGCGCAGAGGGGGGCCCGGACCCCCCCAAGTCATGAAAAAGTCACGAAGGACAGTTTTTGTCTGCATTTTCTGGTTCTGGGGGCCATATACCGGGCCTCGGGACCGTCAAGAAACGACTCAGGACCAACACTGGTCCCGGGAAATGGGTCGAGGCCTCTGAGGGTCGACGTCATGAACAAAAATCATGACGTCGGGGGTTTGGGGGTAGGGGGAGGGGTCGAGGGAAGAACAACGGGGACCATGACCAAGATGTCGCGGGATTTTGTCGACGCGATCTTAGTCGTGGTCCAAGTCGGCCGCTGCGGATTCGCGAGGAGGATCCGCGAAACGACGCTGACCAAGATTGACGGTGACCAAGATCGACACGAACGCTCAGTCACGGTCATGGTCTCTGCTTCCCCCCCCGCCCCCAGGGGGGAATTCTTCTCAGAAGCACCCCTGCCTCTTCGAGGGCGCGGGCCTCATCTGCAGATGTAGGGCCGAGGCCTTCTGAGAAGCAGCCTCCTTCGAAGAAGCCCTCCCCCCACCCTCCATGGTTATACCCCCAGTGCGCACGGCCAGCCCCAGGTCCCTAATTCCTCGCCCTCCCTGGCGACTATTTTTTTTTCGAGCCGGACGTCTTCTCCGCGTTCCGGGCCGCAGGACCCTCACGGAGGAATGCGTTCTAAACTTAAGTCGGCAGGTCGGGCCTGTCCCTCTACAGGCGGAATATTCAAAAATAGTTCGAAAATAGTACGGGAACTATTCTTTCATTATTTTTTGATCATTTGGGAGTATTGTTTGAGTATTTTCATTTTCATTACACGCAGGAATGCGTTCTAAACATGGGCTCCAGCCGTGAATTCTCACTACGCTTCAACTTTGTTCGAGACGTCGGATCTCAGGGGAAGGCGAAGCCTCACTTAGGTCACCGGTCTTGCATCCGTGGTCATCAGTCTGGGTGGTTTGGCTTGACACGTCAGCCGAAAAAGGACCCCCTTGCCCCCAACGCGTCGGGCCTCTTCACTGCGATCCGCATGGTCAGGGGTCCTCTCGTTGCTAATCATCCCAGGCGCGTTCCCCAGACCCCCGACGTCATGATTTTCGCAGGGCGTGCAACCCCAGACCCAGCCCTGATGGTCCGCTACCGAAAATTTCCGGTCGCGCTCCGCAGAGATCGGTCGCTACCGAAATACCGAAATGTAGCGCCCAATACCGGTATCAGAGCGTTCTGAAATCCGCTATTTCAACGCCCTCAAACGAAGATCCGGTCGCTACCGAAATTCGGGGTGCGTCGAAATCGCTACCGAAAATTTCCGGTACCAGACCATCTGGGAGACCCCCGACGTCTGGGCCCCTTCCCGGGGACCTTTTCCCCGGGAGCGGTTTCGCATCCTGAGTCCTTTTTTCCACGGCCCCGAGGCTCGGCAAGGGCCCCCCCCCGGAGGCCGAAAATGGCGAACGGCAGCTCGTCGTGCGTTCTGTCACGACGCGAGGGGGTCTGGGGAGGTCTCGCCCCATTCCCCGGCGCCGCGGTCCTCCTCCCGAGCAGCTCTTCGACGGTCCCGAGGCCGAGCAAGAGGGGCCCGCAGTGGCCGAGCAAAACAGCGAGAAGCCCCCCCCCCGTGTTTTTCTCGGCGGGTCGGGGGGGGGGGGTCTGGGCAGGACGGCAAAAGAGGAGGAGGAGGAGGAGGGGGAGGAGGAGGGGGTTCTGGGGGCCCGTCTCCCTCGGCCGCCCTCCCCAGCAACAGGGCAGGACCAGCTCGGCGGCGAGGTCCGAAGCCTACCCCTCGGCATCGCTCGGACGTGTGCTTTTTTTTCTCGGCGGGAACCATCGAGGACCATCCTGGACCATCGAGCCAAAAGAACCACGCGCGAAACCGAAAGATACACGGGAAATGGACGTCCGAGCGACGGCAAGGCCCTCGCCGATCCACGCGGCAGGCAGCTCGAGAGGCGGCGGGGGCAAGGGTTCGGAGTTCGTCGAGCACGCGGCGAAGTCTGAGCCCTGCCCTCGCCTCCCCTCGATTCCGGGGGATCGTGGTCGGCGGGGGTGGGGTTCGGAGGGCGCCACCTGACGAACAGCTCAAACAAGTGCACTCTCGGAGCTCCGCGCGGCTCGCCTGGAGAGTTGGGCGCCCGACGCGCCCTCCTGGCGGCGCCTTCTGGCGCCGCCCCCGGCGCGCTGCAGGGGCGTAAATCGCGGGAGTTCCCGGTCGCCTTGGATGAAGGGTGTATCGCCGAAGCGCGCCCCATGGCGCCGCCCAACAGCGCCCGGTGGCGCTCAAATAGCTCAGGACGGGGGCCGCTGGCGCCCAACAGCGCTCATGCGATGTCTGACTGGCCTGTTTTCCACCACCACCACCACCATAAGTTGGAGGGGGAGGGGGTCCTCCTCCTCCTCTTCTTCGTCCTCCTTCTCCTCGTCTTCCTCCTCCTCCCCCCTCCAACTTATGGTGGTGGTGGTGGAAAACACGCCCATCAATGTCCGCTTTGGGCGCGAGAGGGGGCGCTGTTGGGCGCCACGGGGACGTCGAAGAGTTGTCGTGAGTGGCTTTCTGGCACCGAGAGGTAGGCCCAGGGCCGCTCGAAGACATTCTCCGCGCGGACCTCTGCAGCTTGGGCCCACGATCGTCAGGATGTGTGTCGCTCGTCTTGGCGCCGCCTGCGTCATGTTCAGGGCCTCGGTGGACAATCGCCAGCAGCGCTGGCGCGCGCCCTCGGGATTATCCATCGGTGGATGCAGTTTGTGTCTCCTCTGTCCCCGCCCTCGTCCTCCCAGGTGCCGCCGCTGCTCGAGAACGGGCTGAAGCTGTTCGTGCCCAGCGGCATCGACCACCCGGACGAGCCCCGCTGGACGGCCGTCATGGCGCCCACGCGGGACCTGGGGGCGAGGGCCCCAGGACAGCCCGATCCTCAAGGGGAGGCACGGTGACCGATGCCGCTGCGCGTCGTCCTAGCGAGCCCTCGTTACCAGGGCTTTCTATGATCCCCGAGATCTTGGCCGGAACACATCCCCGAGATCCTGGCCAGAACAATCCGGACTGAGCCTTTCTAGCAGTGAGTCGCAGGTGAGGTGTATCCAATTTGACGCGAAGCTCAGGTACTTGTTTTGGATTCCATGGCGAAGGCGACTTCGCTATACGTTCTCAGTTACTCATTCTTCATAACTTGTCATGGCGTTCCATAGCTGCACATAACGTGTCAAAGTGTTTCGTGCATACTTCATACTTTCCAACGGCGTGGGATAACCGTGCCATAACGCATGGTCATATTTTTCCGTAGCGATTCGGAACTTGTCCTAACTTTTTGTTTGTTTCATCATTGCCCAACCTTCTTGCACCGCTTTTCATGATTATTGGGCGCCCATATACATATTCCTTTTGCTATATTTTTATAGTTCCAGGGGTGCGGACCCCCCCCCCTCCGTAGCCATTTTGGCTCAAGTCCGGAGTCATTGGGCTCAGGACCTGACCAGACTGGCGTGGGGGAAGTCAGCGGCCCCCAACAGTGACACCTCACGGCCAGGCCAGGTGAGGACTTTGAGGCGCGAGCTCTTTGAGCCAGCGATCACGACTTCTTTTTGGCATCATCACATACACGGCGCCCGCGAGCCATGGCAGATGAGCAGTATCGTCGCCAGCCGTGGGTGCAGCAGCAGCACACGGCTCCATGGAGGCTCGCGAGCCCGTGGGGCCGACGCCAGCCTTTCAGGAAGAAGGTGTTCTGCTCCCCGCTACCTGTTCGAGGACAGGCTGCATGCGGCCAACAGCACCTGCCTGTGCGGGGCGTGGCTGGGTAGCCAGAGAGCACCTGGGGGACAGGGCGCCACCACCAGCAGGCCAGCGGTGCAGGAGGAGCGTCGGGACGCCCGCAGGCATCGTACCTCGAGGTGGCGCTCCGAGCCATGGCTGGCGAGGACAAGGATCCAAACACCAGCCGCAAGGCGGAGGAGCTGCTGCAGCTGCTGGCGCCGAAGCAGCCATCCCCGCCACCAGAGCGCCCAGCGGCACTCTTGCAGCGGGCCAACTCACGAGTGGGCAAAGCTACGAAGGCGCTGGAGAAGGCCCGCCAGCGCTGGATCCGCACGAAGGACGAGTACCATGAGGCGCAGATGGCGCTGGAGAGGGCCACAGATGAGCTGGTGGCAGCGGAGCAGGATGAGGTGGACGCGGCCCGCCGCGTCCTGCCCGACAGGGAAGACGATGAGCAGAGCCCAGTCATCGACGTGGGCACGGCCATCAGAGACGGCATCAAGCTGCAGTTTTCGTTCGGCAAGTTGCTCGACGGTTTGGAGCTCCAGGAGGCAGATCGCAAGATCGTGGAGGAGAGGTCTGGGGCCGTCAACACTCTGCTCCAGAAGGCGATCAGGGAAGCGATGGGGGGACTCACCGCCGACCTGGAGAACATCCAGAAGGAGATGGCCGAGGTGGCCGCGCGCGGCACGAAGAAGAGGAAGACCGAGGAGCAGCCCAGTGCAGGTGTTTTTGTGCCTCCTCGTGACCTTCCTCAGCAGCATGTGGGCAGCCAGGCCCCCGCTCCAGGCAACCAGCAGCCTGTCGGAGCGGGAGGGCCAGGCGGTGCCCCAGGCGGTGTCGAGCCGCCTAGAGCTGCTGGGGACGAGATCGCTCCAGTGGTCGCCGACAAAAAGGAGGCCCTGCAGCAGGAGGTTGACGCGGAGATCCAGAGGGTACGGCAGAGAGTCCAGCAGTCGCTTTGACGGCAGCGAAACCCAGTGCAGGGACTACACGCTGTACATGAGGAACCTGTCCAGGTTCGGACCCACTGCCAAGCACCTCCTGCAGAAGCGTGAGCATGATTTCTACGTCTTGCCAGAGGTACACACGCGCCCAGAGGAGGCAGATGAGCATCTTGAGGTTGAGGCGAGAGCAGGTTATAAGCCAGTGCTGACTCCGAGCCGAGCATCGGGGAATAGTCTAAGGCCAGGCGGAGTCTCCGCAGGCTGCAGAAAGGTTTTTCAGTTTGGATCATTTCGCCATCTCTCAAGTGAGCCCAATGCCACACTGGGCATGCGCGACCTCCAGAAGGGACAACAGCCAGTCACCAGCGGAGTGGATTTTCACGATTTTGTAGGTTTCCAGACGAAAGTTTCAGGACAGGCGTTCAGCATCTTCGGAATATATCTTACCACAGGGGTGGGCTTGAGAGGCGAGAGCGCCCGCAAGCTCGCCAGCCTAGGCTCGCTGTTGCAGTCCCTTCGCACACCGTGGCTAGTCATTGGAGACTGGAGCTGTGAGCCAGAGGAACTCCAGGTAAGCGGATGGCCTCATTTGGTAGCAGGAGACATCAGAGTCGCCAGCAATGTAGAATATACGTGCACAGTCTCGCCTTGTCGCATGCTGGATTTTTTAGTATGTTCAACGTCAGCGAAGCACCTCATAAGTGAGGTTGTGGCAGACACTGAGCCCATCGCGGGAGCAGGGAAGAGCCACTACGGACTGATAGTCCGCCTGAGATTATGCATGACAGAGGCATTGCGCAGAGTTCTGAGCTTGCCTAGACCGTTCCAGCAACCACCGCCAATGAAGCGGGGTAAGAATCCAGACAGCAAGCGTTTGAGGCGAGCGGCAGCAGCATCACAGAAGAAGGGCGAAGGGAGTCACGAGACCCCAGCGCAGCAGAGGCAGCCAAGGAAAAATATTTCCTTCAAGAGCCCGCCGACGCTCGAATATCTTTGCCCAGACGATCTGGAGGAGGAGGATTTCGGAGGTTCGGACGGAGGTGGAGGTGAGGAGGGCGCTGTTGAGTCCCAGGAGAGCACAGAGCAGCCAGAGGCGGCAGGTTTCGATCACCTACTCCACCAGCTGTCGGCAGCCCAGTTAGATCAACTCTGGCACGGCAGGCAGCTAGGTTCCCATGCCACGAATAATCTTCAGCCTCCAGAGTACATCGAGCAGTCGTTATCATTCCAGTTAGATCAGAAGGCTTCCCTCACGGTAGGTGAGGAGTATGCCAGATGGGTCTCACGCATGGAGGAGTTTTTCATTCTCACCCACGCCGTGCCACCGCACAAGCGGAACGACTACCGTGGGCGGGGCAGGGCGCGAGCACTAGTTCTCAAACCCGAGGCGCAAGGGGCAGCGTTCATCTCTGCATCAGACCCAGTTGCCCATTGGTGGGCCGCAGTCGCATTCATCTTGGAAGAAATAGTCTGTTGCCTACCGAAAAAAGGTCCTAGGTTTGAATCTCTTTTGGCCAGAGTCCGAGAGCTAGCCAGCCAACTTCCTACCTCGTCCCTCATGCCTCTCTCGACTCGCCTCAGGGGTATCTGGAAGGAAGGGCCGGGGCGCTTGGACAAGGCCTCAGATGGAGAAATAACAGAGTTTAGTTTTAAGGCAAGGCATAACGCACCACGTGCCCACAGAGCGCTGCAGCACATGAATCAGCAGAGTTTTAAAGAATGGGTGCTGAAACAGGCTCTTGCTGGAGGCAGGGGTCTGTAAACTATGATCAAGCCAAAGAAGGTTTTTGTAGGAGAGGTTCGTTCGGGCGCCGCCTCTGCGCCAGACGCCATCAGCCGAATAGGACTCAAGGCAGGGGCGCGGGGCGCCAAGTGGGGGGCTGGGCGCAAGTGCACCTCATAGGCTGTTCTCCTTTGGCGAGAAGCGCAGAGGCAGGCAATCCAGAACCCACTCCCGCCACTTGAACCAGGGCACGTCCAGAAAGCTATCGCCAAAGTGCCAAGTCGAGCCAACGGGATTGATCAGTGTAACAAAAAAGAGTTTGCCTTCCTTCCGCCAGCAGCAATTCAGCAATTAACGGATCTTTATAACGCCATTGAGGCGAGAGCATGCTGGCCATGGCAGCTCATGACGGTCCTAGTCATGTTGCAAGTCAAGACACGTGAGGCCGACAGAGCAATAGGCTTGCTGCCGTGGCTCCCGCGCCTGTGGGGCAGGCTCAGACATTTTGAGAGGGCGGACTGGTGCAAAAAGCGTGCAGGACATTGGGACACAGCTGTCGCTGGGTCATCGGCGCTCAGGGTAGTTGTGTGGAGAGCTTTTCAGGACGAGCTTGCAGAACAGTCGGTCATACCAGATTTAGTGCACGCAAGCCTGATGCGGGACGTACAAGGCTTCTACGACTCCTTGTCGTGGGAGCTTGCGCTCTCCAAGGCGCTTGCTTTAGGTTTCCCAGCAATTTACTTAGCGCTCGAACTTCAGGTGCACATGTCGCCCAGGTTTTTGAGGGAAGAAGGATGTTTTTTCTGAAGCGATTCAACCCAGTCTGTCTCTCATCCCAGGCTCGACAGGAGCTGTAGACCTAGGCAGGTGTGCACTCTATTTCATTTGCGAGGAAGTGGCCAGATGCCCTCCTCCAACTCCGAGCCTCCACACCTGGGTGGACGATATCGTTCAGCGTTGCGAGGCACCGAGGCAGAGGCTTGTAGATGTACTTTTCAAGGCAGGTCAGCAGCTAGTGAAGGGTCTGCAGGCAGTCAGTCTGGCGACGGCAGATAAATCGTGCGTCATCTCATCGTGTCCCCAGGTGGCTAGTGAACTGGCCCAGCGCTTTGCAGCAGCCAACATCAGTATCCAAGTGAAATCGAATGCGCCAGATTTAGGACTAGACCGAGGCAGGATAGCAAAACGTAGACCCAAGCAGGCAGCTAGACGAGTCGCAGCAATTTTTAAGATCCGCAAGCTCTCGAGGTTTGCAAAAGGAGCACGGAAGCACAGGGAGCTGTCCAAGATAATGATTTCGGTTTCGGCTTTCGCTCAGTCGCGTTACTCGGATCAGGTGTACGGGACAGCTCCCAGCATAGTGCAGCGCTGGAGGCGAGCGATGGCCGACCTGTCGAGCAGGAAAAACACGGCCGTTGCTTGACGACCCTCCCAGCGCTAGAATACGGTACGCAGGACCCAGCATACACAGCAGTTTTTGATGTAGTCAAGATGTGGTTCTCCATCCTAGGCGACGTAAGGGTGAATGTGGAGCGTGTGCGGAGAGGCTGGGCGAGAGTGCTAGCTAATTTAAGTAGCAAGGCCCCCAGGCACCGCTGGAGGCGAGTGTGCTCACCCATGGCAGCCACGATCTGCACCATGCTCGATCTAGGTTGGAATCCAGAGGGGCCTTGGAGGTGGCACAGTGACATCGGAGAGACCTTCGAGGCCCCAGGGGAGATGATCGGGAGAGGCCCTCTCGACAAGTCACACATTCTTTTTGCGTGCATAGCGGACAGTGTCGGTAGGAGGCGCTGGGCGAAGGCGGCCAAGAACTCCTGGATGGGAGAAGGGCTGCAACTTGTGCCAGACTTGAAGGGCCCCCGTCGACAGTGCCGCATGGCTTTAAAGCGTAGTGATTTTAAGTGGAAGGGCCTTTTGCAGTGCGTCATGACAGGAGCGACGTGGTGTAGGCAGAGACTTTTTGAGTACGGCCTGGAGCCTGACCCCGCGCGCCCACGCTGTGGACAGGCTCCAGAAACAGACAAGCATCGTTGCTGGGAGTGCCCAGCCAATCAGGAGTTTCAGACGATTTCCAGCGGCATAATTGCTAAAGCACGAATAGAGTCGGATAGTATGCCCAGCATGTGGATTCGATGTATGGTGCCACCGACGTGGACTAGCGTCCCAGATCCGACAGACGAAGACATCAGCTATGTTTTTGGTAGGTCAAGCCACCAGATTTTCGGTGATCCAGGCGTCATTTTTGGAGGAGGAGACGCCAGCGGGGGAAAAGACCAGGATCCCAAGCTGCGCCGAGTGGCCTGGGCCTTTGCTACCCTAGGCGGATTCCGTGAGGACGGGAGTTACGATGTGGGTGAGCTGAGGTTGGGGCACTTGCAGGGAGGGAATCTGCCAGGCTTTTTTCAGACAGTCAACCGTGGTGAAGCCACGGCGTTGCTGGAGTTTGCAGCAGTAGTCCTCCCGCTGGCACACGCAATATATGTGACGGACTCTGAGTATGTCATGCGGGGAGTCGAGAAGCTAAAAGTAGGCAAGTTTCCTGACACGCATGTGGATGTCTGGCGGCGTCTTGGAGAGACACTAGCGAGACACCCGTGCAAAGGATTGCGCGTGATGAAGGTGGAGAGCCACCTGAATGCAGAAGAGGCGATCGAGCAGGGAGTTGATCCAGCCACCCTCTTTGTAAACGCTATCGCGGACACCGCAGCAAGCAGGCTAGCTGAGGAGTTCAGAGTCCCTTTTGCTGACAGATGCAGGGTGGAAATGGCAACAGCTGTAGGTTTTTCGGTCAGGAAACA